>VZTU01024317.1:9052-69353 GCA_013400835.1 Zapornia atra | reverse complement strand
TTTTTTTTTCCTTTTCTTTTTGCTCCTGTCCCCATGCAGTACTGAGTTAGCACTCGGCAGGTAACATGTTTTCAGGATCTCTATGCCATTCCCAGCTGTCTACATATTTTAAGGATTTCACAGTTGTTTCTGTCGCAGATTTCCTTTCTGGAGATCAAAGCCCTTAAAGACACAGCTCCCCACACGAGAAAGCACAGGGGAAGAATGTTCCTGAATCTGCACTAGGCATCACATAGTGCTGAGCCAAGTTTGGCCAGTGTGATGGGGCACACAGGATTTGCATTCCCATGGCTTAAGTCACCACCCACAAGCAAAGCTGTCTTGATGGGCAGCAGGCACTGTACTGTTCACCTTCGCAATTACAGAGCAACTTCTGACCTCAGAGGAAAAGAACTGGTGTATTTTATCCAGGAACGGACTAAAAGCAGTTACTGCAGCAGCTGGGATACGATGTGTGGATCTGCCCTAAAAGAGGTTGCTTTGCCTGTGTGAGCAAGTACACTGTGTGGCTATGGGCAGTGGTCATTCACAGAATGCAAAAGCTATTCTCCAATGGGCACAATGGCCATCTTTTTGCATTGCCACTTCTTCACCACCTACATGCACAGCTGTATTATAGACACATGCACAAGCGCAAACGCAGTCTGTACTAGAGGCACCAAAAGCTGCTGATGGGAAATACCTCAACTGTACCTTCTCCTTTGCCACAGGGCTTTTTCCCTCTCTGTTCCAAGACTTTTCGACATCTGTTGTTTGTGTTACTCTCCTTTCTCCTCCACTGATTTCAAATCACAGTAGGGCTCAGGGAGACTCAAAATAAAAGCAGAAGGCAGGGTGGCACGGCAGAGGGAATGCCTGTTTAAAGCCGAGCACACGCATTTACATGCCAGTCATGTTCCTTGGCTGTTGAAACAGCAGATGCTAATCAGGAAATGCCTACACGGCTCTCCTTATTACCTGCTTCACTGCAAATGCTACCCCCTGTGCTCCCCACTAAGTTTTACTTCCTTGTAAAGCTCAATTACCATAAACACTACTTCTTAGCCAATATTCACTTTCATTTCATTATAAACAAAAGATGTTTGTCATTCCGTGCTCCTCCATACTAGAGATGGGTGGCTGCCCCTAAACACTATTTGTGTGTTTTCCTGAACAATATCCATTATGACACTGACACAAGATTCCTTCAAATCATATCCCACCTCTGAATCAAACCTGGCTCTTTCCTCTCTCCTTTCTTTGGCATGTGCAGTAGTGTTTCGGCCAGTGCACAGAGTGTGCAGCAGTAGGTATTCATGTTACAGTCAAAAAAAAAGACGGATTATGTCAATGCAATTATTTGGCTACTCCTGGATGCAGACAGATAGACGGGGCAAATTGCCATCATTACTATTCCTTAGTTATGAAAACCATAGTAATAGTTTTCTAATTTACGTCTGACATACAAAGAAGAGCCAAACCTGAACAGTGTATTCTGCCCTGCAGGTCTCCTGCTCCAGACGTCTGGGTAGTGTAACGGCTTTGGGCAGGGTTTGCATTCATCCGGAGTATTCGGACACAGTTCTGCCTGGGATAAACTCCCAGTCAAAAAGTCAGTTAAATATATGTTACTTTAAAGCAGGCTAACAGTTCCACTGATCCTGGGAGTATTAATGAATTAAAATTAGGCACCTGGTGAGGACTATGTGGAAATGCGACCATCCGTTCCTCAAAAAAATTACTCAGAAAGGGACTTCTGAAATGGGCACCTTCCCTGGGGCTCAGGTGGAAACCGAATATTCCTATGTTAAGGGAAGCCTTGCCTCAGGCACCATCTCAGCTGGCTGAAAAGCTGTTTTCTCCACTAAAGCAACCATGACACCTAAAATGCTGCTTCTGCATGTACCTAGGACAAACCTAGATCTGTATACCTAAGTACATATATCTGTATACCTTACCCAGTAAGAACTCTCTGAAAATGATTAACGTGCTAACAGCACCGACAACAAAGGAAAAAAAGCCCACTTATCCTCAGCTGACCTTATTCAAATCCACTGCTGGGGGGACAGGTAGTACAATGGCATTTTACAAGTATAAGTCAATGGTGGGGGCACTCCCCAAGGCTACCTGCCTACCTGTGTCCAACCTGAAGGAATCCAAATCTGAAACTGGCAGACATGAATCACTTAGATCTCCCTTGCAAGAATTAGTTTTGGGGCTTTGATCCCACAACAGTCTTTATATTTTGTATTAGGAAGTGAATGAATAAATTGCAAAACCAGATATGGCTTGCAAACAAGAACTTGTGGGCAGAATTTCTCTTCCAAGGTCAGTGCCCAGATTTAACCTGTAGTCTTATATAAAAGCTGGTTTTCTCCTGTCAAAGCAACATTTGAAAAATAAAGTATATACCAGCTGCCAATTTCCAAAACCCCAGGATTTGGTTTTGGCTGTAAACTGCAATCTGATAGAGCTTCCTGGGTCCTAGAGAAGTGAAGGATGTATTAAATTGCACCTTGCTGAGAAGAATTTTCACTTGGATATTTTTGCCAGCTTCCCATCAAGTTTTTGCTTGAAGTGAATTCTATTTGGAGATGTTTTAATTCTCCTGGTTGCTGTAGCATCAGTAAGTATCACGACACACAGGTTGTGGGTTCAGCACCTTGGAGTCAGGAAGTTCTGTCAATGGGGAGTTCTTAGTTTTTGGATCCCCACCAGTGTTGCTAAAACTCGACACTGTAGTATTATGTCATAATAGTCGAGCTTCTCATGGAGTCACATAGTGGTCCCAGAATCTACTTTCATTTAAGAACAAAACACAAATAAAACAAAGAAAAAAAGAGCCTTTATCCACCTCCCAAACTTAGGAGCTCCTGGATGAAGAAGCACATTTTACCTGTAGCGTCAACATAGAGATAAAAGGATTGCTGGAAAGATGACAAGTGAGATGAATTCCCTACCAAGTAACTTATTTCTGTCCATCAGAGGCTGAAGTCTCACAGGATGAAGCTAGGCCTCCATGCTAATCAATTATGTGGCACAGTAGCAAATGGCTGTAGCTCAAAATCAAAGCACAGCAAACTTTACTGTTCTGCAAGTAACTGAATAAATGAAAATATTTGAATGAGTTATCAGCATAAGTTCCATTTGCTGGGGTTTCACAATTTAGCCTGTTCAGTTTAGCTAGCTTTAATCAAGTCGCACATATCCATTTGTAGCCATGATCTTTCACTTGCAATAGTCTCCAGAAAGCACGGAGTTTTTCTGTTAAGGCTCTCAGAAAGAAGAAATAATTATGTAGCTATGGACAAGAAACCTGTACCGTGAACCACAGAGCTGCAAAGTAAAAACTAGCATGACAACACCGCTAGCTGTATAGCTTCTGGGTATTGTTTTAAAATCACATAAATACTTGCAATTTTAAACTTATCTCTGTTCAGTAGGTAAATCGATAAAGAACTGTCAGGGCAGAACTCAACCTTCCACTGCACACCATGAGGAAGAGTGTAAGACCATGGCTCTACCATGGTCATCAAAACAGGCAGTTCCAAGGGTAAGGGATTCTGCAAGTCTCCTACCTTCCACTCCTGAACCTTCAAGCCTCTTTAAATTTGTGTTATATTCTGAAATATGGGAAAGGAGGGTGTTGTTCTAGTTACAGCTCACAGAAGTGATACAGCTAGCAGTCATCTTCTTGAACTGTAGCCAGAAGCAAATAAGGAGGCAGCAGCTTCTCCTGGAGATGGACACAACGGGACTCATCCATCACACCGGGCCGCAGAAGCGCAGCTGAACCAGCTACAGCTTCTCCTTAGTGCCAAGCAGAAAACACAACCCAAGAAAAAGTCAAAGAGATCGCCAGGCAAGAAACAGCCAGCCTAACAAAGGACAGTAAGAAAAACCTTATCATTGATCCTTTTCAGACTTCAACACCAGTTGAAAATAATCCTGGTTTAATGCTATTTATTATTTGTACTAAGAACAGGTCATGGAACAGAACCTCAATGCTTAACTAGTACAGACCCAGTGGAGTCTACCTTATGTGAATGCCTTTCAAGCCAATTAGAGCTTAATACAAGGTATTCAAAAACCCCCAAAACATCAGAGCAATGACATCAGCATGCTAGTAGCTGGTTATTGAACATTTTCTGCAGGAATGTTGGCAAAGCCTTTTTAAGGAGAGACTGGAGAAAGGACAACACTAGCTCTGTGGAGGCTTACGGGAGACTTGTGCGCAGTGAGAAAAGCGGCATAGAGTCAGCACAAAGGTATTTTTGGGGGTTAGAGGCTGGCAGTGCAGGAATCAAAAGAAGGGAGTGACATTTTAATAGTGAATAGAAAGGTTGAAAATGACTCATGAAGGAGGGCCTTAAACTTGAAGAGAAGCAGTCTGTATTTAATGAGGAGAAGGCGCTCAAAAGAGAAGAGAAACGCAGTTGAAATAATGAAGCTAGAAAATGAACGTTGTGGCAGACTTCTGAACGGAGACCATGGGGGTAGCACCATATTTCTCAGTGCAGGAGGGGAGGACGATGGAGTAATTGATGTGTGAACTGATAAGATCCCAGAAAACAGCTGCAGTGCTGTAGAAGGGCAAAAGGCCATAGCATAGACATATTTATGCAGCAAGACCTGTAAGATCTGGAGGCCTCACCTACACACTAGGACTGGAAAAATCCTAAATTGATATTTCTTCTGACTTGCTGCACATTGAATTAGGTGAGTTACCTTCTTACAGTATACCTGCTTGATAAATGCTGGTGTAAGAAAATAAAAAATGTTCAAGAGTTCCTCTTCAAATGGCAGAAAACCCAGCAACACATGGTTAGGTACTATGTGGATTAAAGATAAGTTGGTATTCCATTCCATGCACATTCAGAAGACATTCAGCTGATCTGGGCCTACAATACCCTTAATGGACACCCAGTTTTTGAACACAAAAGGAAGAACAAGCAAAGTTGGCAGAACTTTCTGTGTGCAAACTGGCCAAGTAAGATACCAAGGAACAGGAGGATTTAGTTGTCATACTACAAATCTTGCAGTGACTTTACTTCGAAATAAAAAAAAACAGTAATAGCTGAACCTGCCAATCCCAGAGACATCTCAAGAAAGCAGCAAATGCAAACTTTCCACAGTCTTCACATGGAAAATTTCCTTAATAGACTACAATAGTCAAAGAAGACCTTATTGGCTCTACAAAGCTAGTGTTGTTTCTACTCTCTTGAAGTTTCCTAAGCACATGGACATTAAAAAATAATTTAAAAAACCAGGACTTGATATCATGCAGATAAAAAACCAGGGATGGTTCTTGCCAGTTAAAGAATCACTAAGAGTGCAGCAAGGATGTCAGTGTGTAAAAGCAAAACTTCAACCTATAAGTTCCATCTCATTTTTTAACTTTTGATAGGACGCAAAGATATGAATATCACCTCTTGTAAAGAAACAAAACAGAACTTTTGATTAAATTTAGGCAAAAGTAAATGTAAACCAATGCTCTCGTAAGCATTAGCCCTTCCTTAACTGGGATTCCAATTAGCAGGGATATTATGGGATATATTACCAATGTAGCAATTCTCTTATTCATGTACAGTTATGAGCACCAAATACAGATTCATTAACGCATAGCATACTTACAAACTAAGAAAAATTAGACAGATTTATGTGTGTTTAAGATGGTATTGATCACAACCTGAATTTGGCTTCATTTTCTCTCCAGATTGAAAAAATATATAAACCAGCTTGATTACAAAAACTTCCTTGTTTCATAACAGAAAGGTTGCTTTGCTTTGAACTAGCAGCTCTGGTCCTATTAAACTATAACTGATTAAAGGCAATAATATTTTGTGTGGAAGGCAGAGCACATACATCACTTCCATAAATTTACATTTTTAGCAAGACTGAACAATGGTGGCAGATAAATGCATCATTTAAATAACAACTTTAAGAATGAACCCAAATTACTACTTCTTTGTACTAGCCAGGAGAAGTCTTATGTGTCGCTCTCCCCATCCACATAGGAGTTAGTATTACATCACAAGCAGTGCTCTGGTATTTATGTTCTTTTGATGGATACCTACAATTCAGAGTCATGAACTCAGTAGGAAATACTTGAAATAGAATAAATTTTCCTTGATATGAGCGTTTCTGATATATGTTATTTAAGGTAGTACAGTTCGACTCCAAAAGTGAACTGTGTATGAAATGAAGTCGCCCATGATGCAGATCTGAATCATGACTCTCACACTGGCAGTGAGTGAATCAAGGTTGTTTAAATTCAAAAACATATGAAAGAAGGTTTGGGGGAGAAGCCTGGAAAAGTTACTGATTTTTAAAACTACCTTTGTGGCACTTACGTGCTGGAACTAGAATACTTCAACAAAAGTTCAAGAGAAGAACTGCTAGAAAAAGGTCTTGCCTCACCTGAATAAGAGGGAGGAAATGAATTTTAGAAATATTAGCAATAAGCCAAATTTGTGACTATGGGTTTAGAACAGGCTGCAGCCCACCTCCAGTCACCACATATTATATAGCATGTGGTCAAGTATAATATCACTCAATATCCCCATAGACATATAAAGGAGGGTGAGGTTATTTTTTTCCTTCAGCCCTGCTCAGAACTTTCACAAAAACATGCTTTTTTTGGCTTGAGTAAATCCTTGCTTTAAAGGAAATGCAGCCAGAATCCTGGCACCAGTTACTCCAAGAGCACAGTCTCCTCCCCACCTTATCCGCAGCACCTAGCTTCCCTTAAGATTTAAATTTGCAGTAAAGATCTGCTTTATGGCTTCAGCTTAAACACCAACACAGAAAGATGTATTTTATCTCCTATAAAGCCTGTGTGATTAAAGAAATCCAGTATCAATAAGAAAGGCCTATGCCCCAAGGCATGACTAAGAGAAATTGCGTGCCTTGTCGGGAATATTCTCTTCTCTGCTATTGTGGGATGTTTTTGGAGAAGAACGTGAGTGAACTGGCCTATCTTTCCTGGTCAGCTCTACTTGGAACAGCCATAATTCATCAGCTTGTAGACAGCACCATGTTCTCAACTAGAAAAGGTCAGTGCCCAGGGAAAAATGGGACAGCACTAAATTAAGAGACAGAAAGGAAGAATTTAACAACGCAGCTGTAGAAACAAGCCACGATGGCCTGGGGAAGAAGTTATCATCCTGTTGCCCATCAATCCACTGTTCTGTCTCTGGATGAATAATGCAGGAGAAATACAGAGTACTCTTAGATGCCTCAGAACCTTTCCAAATGATGGTGGAATTTTGTGACACGGTTTCATCCAGACACTTGCAGGCTACTTAGTGTAGACAACCTTCTGTAAGCCAAATGCCTCAAATAATATAAACTATCATGAAAAGAAGCAAAATAGTTACTAAAATGACCCGGTACCCCCAAAAAAATCAAGGAGGATGACTTTTGCTTGCCATTTACCGATAAAAAAAAATCTCTGCTTCTCTACAATACACTGACATGCTGTATAAAGAAAACTGATTCCAGTTCTTGCCACTGCGTGGCTGGTATATTAGCATTAATTAGCTACTGTTATGCAATGTCACATGGGATGGAATATTTTCACATATATGACACTGTTATATAGTATTCGCAGATCTCCTTGAGTATGATAGAATGACACATACACAACTATCTACAAATACAAAAGTAAACGTAAATACATGCAAATTCAGAGGTATTTTGTGAGGTATACTTTAGACTCTTTCAGTTCTACATGTTCCTTCCAAAAGATGTGTGAATTTATGAAAGTTTTAAATGGGTGTCATTTACAAGCTGAGAAGCTACAAAAAGTTGCAAGAACACTCAAGTTAGAAGAAGTGGCCTACTTTAGTGTACTCTTTTTTAATTTCTTTTTTCTTTACAGTTGTGAGCTTGTTTTTCTGCTTGCAGCCTTCTTTTATGACCTCCTCAGTGTCAGAATTATGCTGTCTAGAGAACCAAATATTATAAAAGACAGGAGCTGGATTGAATAAAAATTAATTAGGGTAGGTCAATTATATGGACTTCTTGGATGCCTTTTTGTCAACCTTTTGCTGTTTTACACTGGGTGTTCATAAAAAAACCATGAAAGGCAAACCCAGAGTGTCCTCAAGCTGAGGAGACTAATGCAAGGCAAAACTATTCTGTAACTGCTGGTTTTGGCTGGGATACAGTTAATTTTCTTCATAGCTTCCATGAACCTGTGCTTTGGATTTGTGCTGGAAATGGTGTTGATAACAAAGGGAAGTTTTTGTTACTGCTGAGCAGTGCTTGCACAGAACCAAGGCTTTTTATCCCATAGGCTGGGGGTGTACAAGGAGTTGGGAAGGGACACAGCCAGGACAGCTGACCTCAACTGACCAAAGAGATATCCCATACCACATAACAACATGCTCAGTATGTAAAGCTGGGGGAAGAAGGACGAAAGGGGGGAACATTCAGAATGATGGCATTTGTCTTCCCAAGTCAGCACTGCATGTGATGGAGTGCTGCTTTTCTGGAGAAGGCTGAACTCCTGCCTGCCTATGGGCAGTGGGGAATGGATTCCTTGTCTTGCTTCGCTCATGTGTGTGGCTTTTGCTTTACCCATTAAACCGTCTTTACCTCAACCCACGAGTTTTCTCTCTTTTACCCTTCTGATTCTCTCCCCCATCTCGACAGGGAGGAGTGGGTGAGCAGTTGCATGGGGCTGAGCTGCCAGCTAGGGCAAAACCAGGACAGCATCAAATGCAATCAGTTCTGTGAGAAAATGCATTAGCTAGGTCTTCTCTTAGTTTCATTACTCAATTTGCAGTTGACCACTGAAGGCTGGGAAGCAAAGAGAACAGGGACCACTTTCAGATATCTGTTACTTCATATATTTGTTATAACTCTTCTTATACAGAAAATATGTATTTTGGGAGAAAAACAGAAATTCTTTGCTTCTTTCACTGGGCCTCTTCTTGCCCAGCTTTGTCCTTCGGCCACAGAAGCTCTGCTGTAAGTATTCAACAGGCTTCCCCCATTTCCTTTCAAAACAGCTTTTACATACATAGAAAAAGGTCTCTAAATCCATTCTCTGTTCTCCTTCCTTCTTTCCTTTTCTGATGAGAAAGCACAAAATGATGGATGCCAAATATGAAAGATGGCCAAAACCTGACAGGCTGAAGGGCTCTTAACTATTCTGTACTGTTTCCTGTTATACATTTTCATTCCTTCATGTCCACAGCACTGTTTCACTTCAACATGGCAATTCAATGCACACGGTGATGGGACACAGAGCAGAGTGCTGCCCAGCACATAGTGTCACTCCAGAAAAGGTAATGCAAGAGCCAAGTTGCCTCTCTGGAAAATTCTCCACTCATCAATTTAAACAAAAAACCTAAATTTCTTGCTAATATTTTTAAATGCAACTGCAGAAAATAGTTTATTTCTCTCTCTCTATATATATATATGTGTGTGTGTGTGTATGTATATTTTTATATGTATAAAACATATATAAATACATGTATTTTATATATGTATGTTTCTCTTTTCACTTAATGTATTTGTTTATCCTGTGATCTAAAAATATTTTTCTGTTGTTATTTAATTTTCACAGCATCTATATAACTGTTACTTCAAGTGTCCATTATAAGAAGAACCTTATAGTACAAAGATTCACACCCAAACATTCAAAAGCTGAATAGTGAATCAATACCAATGACAGAAGAAGAAAATCCATTCTGCCTCCTGTTTTAACTAAACAATTAATGGGAAATAAAACACCAGCCACCAGAAGGTATTTTTGGAATGGCATCACACTGCTAACCAGTCAGAAGCGGTGAAAGGAAACAAGTCAGACAATTTTGTGTCTATCATTATATGTTAAAAAAGCAGAAACTTAATGTATCTCATTAAATAGAAGATGATTACATGCAACTTCTAACACACACTCAGCAGTGATGTTCTTTGTTGTTGTGGATGGGTAACAGCAGGATGATTACAGATACATCCTGATGCTCAGATAAAATTCTTCTTTTAGCAACAAGCTTATAAAGGTTGATTATGAACAATGTGAATACATAAATGTCTGGCAAAACCCCTAAAGGTATAAAAATCAGAGTGGTGTCAAAGGTTTAGGGATCTTATTTGCCTCAGCATTACAATATGCACATTGCAGACCTGAAAAAGATGCTTGGAGAGAGTTATACCAAATAGCATTTATAAAAACAATAAACATAGTAAGGTTTTTATCCGTAGCTGCTGGCAACTGAGTGATAATCAATGCCACTACTTGTCAGAAGTCTAACAATTTCCCATAAAATCAGTTAGCTCCTTGTTCTCAAGCCTCTACATAACTCGCTATTACAGCGTATTGCTCTGGCTGCCCTGTGGAAAGTCAAAGCTTAATATTGCAGGGGCATCAACATAGTGATTCTAGAGCAGCTTCAACCTATTAATGAGCAATCCTGATGAATAATGAAATGTACAAATATCCAACTCTTAACACTTTGAATCTCCACCTGAGGAATGCAGGCTCCAAAAGGAAAAAAAACCCCTTTTTTTTCTTTTTTTTTTTCTCAGAACTCTAATGGGAGGGGTAGACCCCTCTGTAACCTCTTCCTTTCTAGAAAAATACATTTTACCATACCACACACACACACACATGTGTTTTTACAAGGAGGCTCTGCTGGGGTGAATACATTTCCAAGAAACAATGAGGTCTTACCCAAGATTACCATTGCTTAAATGGAGGATCTTCACCTTTGCCAATGCATTAAAAATGCATTATCTATCATTATTGAGCAGCAAATTGCAAAGATAAATTGAGATAAAAACATATTGAAAAACTAGGATACTATTGAACTGTGTATAAAAAACCACTGGAGACACAGGATCAGGGTCAAAACTAGACTTTCTCAAAAGAGTAAGTTGATCAGTAATCCACCTTTGGCTGGCAAAGATGTTCCCTACTACATCATCTGTAAGCGGCAGAGCAAATGGCTGAATGCAAAGAAAAGTCTATTTTGAGGTCCTAAAAACAGTGTATTGATTTATAAAGCAGAATGGGTGGAGGTGAGAATATCAGGTATTTCATTTCCACCTCCATTGGAAACCTGATTCTCCACCCATTCACCAAAGAGGAGGAGTTTTTCAGACCTTTGCTTCCAGAAGAGGGCCACAAACACGATCAGAGGACTGGAGCACCTCTGTGATTATGACAGGCTGAGAGAGTTGGCCTTCTTCAGCCTGGAGAAGGCTCTGGGGAGAACTTCGAGCAGCTTTCCAGTACTTGAAGGGGCCTACAGGAAAGCTGGAGATGGACAGTTTACAAGGGCATTGAGTCATAGGACAAGGTGTAATGGCTTTAAGCTGAAAAAAGGTGGGTTTAGATTAGATATCAGGAAGAAATTTTTCCCTCTCAGGGAGGTGAGGCCCTGGCACAGGCTGTGGCTGCCCCCTCCCTGGCAGCGTTGAAGGCCAGGTTGGATGGGGCTTTGGGCACCCTGGTCTAGAGGAGGGTGTCCATGTCCCTGGCAGGGGAATTGGAACCAGGTGATGTTTAAGTTCCCTTCCAACCAAAAAAAGTCTGTGATTCTGTGATATTTTTACTAGGTATGCAAACTAATTCATTGACTGCTGTCATACTGTGAAGAACTAGCCACATTTTTGTAAAATTGTCCCCCCTTTCTTACCAGATTTTGGGTTGGGTTTTTTTTTTTGTCTTTTTGAATTTGTTGATCTACATGCCATTTTTTCTTGCCCATTTTCTTCATGTCTTCCAAAAACTTTTTAAACTCTATTTTCTCTTTTTCCCTACCACAGTAATCAAACCATGAGCATATTCAAAAAGTTGCCACAGGCCATACAAACTCATTTTTCCTGAGAATGTCACAATGATTGCAGGCCTGTTTCCACACCCACATATGCTGAGGAATGTATCTGTTTACCTTGACCTTAAACTGCCATCAAATAGGGAAAAGATTTGACTTCCTGCTTATGCTTTCATCTGTTGAGCTACGAACACAAACTCTTATCCTCAGCTTTATCTGGATTTCCAATTTTCTCCCACTGTGCCCCAAAGGCATTGCGTGGCACGCTTTGTAAGATGTATCAAAACTGCACAGATGTTTTGCTCTTCTTACTACTGAATTAGTTCACTAAGTTTTTAGAAGTAAGCAAAGATGCAGATAAAGCACCTATGCTTAGACTTAGATGCCTGTTTTATTTCTCTACATTTCTTTTAGTTGCTACCTTTTTCATTGGTCCAGATAGATGCAAGCAGTCCCATGTAAGCCTGTCTATTTTTCAACAATTTGCATATCACAACTGAGTTTGGTCCTCATGCTTGCATAAAATACAGAGATGGATATTTTCTTTTTTCTTAGTTCTTTTATCTTTTTCTCAAAAAAAAATCTCAATGCTGCTGTCTTTGTACAATCAACAGATAATTTGTTTTTCTTGTTGCTCATAATTCCCTACAGAACATGATTTTCAACTATATCCTCATCAAAAGCAAAGTTAAAACAACAGACTTGAAACAGACAGTCAGGAAAGGCAACAACAGATTTGTTGGATTCCTTTTTCTTTCTTCTTTTTTTTCCTCTAAAGCTTTTGCACCTGTTATAGGGGACAGGAAGTGAAAAATGAACTTCTCATATAGGAATCAAAATATACGTTTTCCATCTGTGAAGAAGGATGGACTGGGGGAAAAGGGACTTATTTTTCCTGTTCTGTAATATTTTTAATTTCTTTTCAACAGAGTTGAAACGAACCTCTCATTTGCAGAAAATATGACAATACAAGATGCCATTCAATACCTATATTTGATATCTAACTAAAATATTGTACAGGATCTTGGGAATGAAGGAATCAATTGTGTATACCTGCATAATAAAACCCACATTTCATAGAATCATAGAATGGCATGGGTTAGAAGGGACCCCAAGGATCATAGAGCTCCACCCCCCCTGCCACAGGCAGGGCCACCAACCTCCGGGCCTGGATCTACACAAGGTTGCCCAGGGCCCCATCCAACCTGGCCTTGAACACTTCCAGGAACAGGGCATCCACTACTTCTCTGGGCAGCCTGTTCCAGGACCTCACCACTCTTTCTCCAAAAAACTTCCCCCTAATACCTAATCTAAACCTTCCTTCCTTTAGTTTTAATCCATTCCCCCTTGTCCTGCCATTATCTGCTCTTTTAAAAAGTTGAATCCCCTCCTGCTTATAAGCTCCCTTCAGGTACTGGAAGGCTGCAATGAGGTCCCCCCGCAGCCTTCTCTTCTCCAGGCTGAACAAGCCCAGCTCCCTCAGCCTCTCTTTGTAGGGCAGGTGCTCCAGCCCTCTAATCATCCTTGTGGCCCTCCTCTGAACCCTCTCTAACAGTTCCACATCTTTCTGGTATTGGGGGCCCCAGATCTGGACACAGTACTCCAGATGGGGCCTCACGAGGGCAGAGTAGAGAATTTCTTTCATATGGAAACAGAATATGTTAAATATTGTGGTAGCCTCTGAGTCAGAAGTTTAGACACACGAGCTCCACAGAAGAGGCAAGCAAATAAGACTTTTTGGCTGGGAATAAAGCATTTGGTTAGACTCAACGGAGGTCAGGGCTGATGTCACTTGTGTTAACTTCCTGTGGCCCAGAGGGCCACTGGACTACCACATCTCTAACCATGCCCTCTGCTGCACTGGCATATCCCTTAGGAGAAGTGGCATGCTTGCAGAAGTGGCTGTTGCTGAAGTGGAATAAAGTGCAGATGAGAAACGCACTTTCTGTCTATGTTCTCCAAGGGCCAAGATAAGGACAAAACACAGACACATTTTAAAATTAATAAAGACAATGAATTGTGAAAGAACAATTGTAAGAGTAGACAAAGAAATGGAACTTTGAATGCAATAATTTGAAGATTTTTCCAAACTACTTTCTGTGCTATACTGCCTTGGTTTGTTTTTTAGGGTTGTTTTTAATGATTTTTGCTTTGTTTTGTTTTGTTTGGGTTTGGTTTGTTTGTTTCCTTGTTTGTTTTTTTAAAAAAAGAAATTTAGCTGTTAGTTTTAACCTAGCATCAGTGGTATTCCCTCAGGAGTTTGTTCATGCCACTTCCAATCCTTTACAAGGCCTGTACATAGATACTGAAAAAGAACAGTGAGCTTAGGGACTCTTCTGTTCAAACGTCTGACTTCTATAATGGGTTAAGTATAGAGGTGTGGGAAAATAACAGAAGAAGCAACTAACAAAACATGGAACTGAGAATAAAAAACTTACAGTGGGTTGTACTCCCTCTTCTGCCTCTTCCGTTTGCCCATTCTTTTTAATTTTTAGGCAAAAGTACAAACTAAAACCAAAGAAACAAGCAAAAAAGCCTAAAAATTTCCTTACTTGGAATTGCAAATAACTTTCAACTACATAACTGACAATATTTTAGTACAGATACATCACTTGGCTAATCTAGGGTTGATACTTTTAAACACTGAAGGTCTCAATCAGCTGGGAGAAAAAGTAAAAAACTTACATGTCCTTGTTAACTAATTAATGATTACCTAGAAATTGGATCTATTAGTGCTTAAAACAATATGATAGCAGTGTTATTTTTTTTTCCAGTCAACTGTATATGTTCTTTATACTAAGTAAAAAATAGTCATTTCTATTTTAATCAACCTTTGAAGGGAGCTTGCTTGGTTTGTGGTACACTTTATGTGGATTCCTGACAATGCGATAAGTATCAATGTCCCTTTGATATCTAAGATCTGGTCTTAGATATTAATCTCAAGACTAATCACCTTGCAGATTCAATATTTCACCAGGCATTCAGAGGGGCCAGTGGGAAGCATCAAGATATTTGGGACATCTCAGGATGCGGAGCAGGCAGCTCAGCTGCCAGTAACAGGCTGTGAAGTTCCAAATAAGACTGCCCAGAAAGAAGAAACCCTTTTTCTTCACGTTGTGCACTGACAAGATGTTCTGTCAGTCACCAAATGAAGCGTGCTGTGGCTGGGAGCTGCCCCTGCACGTGTGTGTGGAAATCCAGCAGCTTTTGGATTGAACTCTCTCATGGGGAAAAAAAAAAATACAGCAGCAATTAATGCAGCCAGGAAATATAAAAGCAGAGGTGTTAGCTATACCTTCCTACACCAGTCACTAATTTCCAAGAAGAAACTTTAATTGTCTTATGTCCTTGTATGAGACTAATAATTAGAAAACAGGAAGCCACCAGGAATTGCGTTCAAATTCTGCTGAGGTGCTCAGTCCCCAGCAGTCATGGGAACATGCTGTTTACACTCTGTGCAACTCCCATCCATAACAAGGCTGGTATTTCAGAAAAAGACAATCAGAAAACCTTTTTTTGATTTTTATCTTGCATTTCTGTCAAGCTTCATGTGTTCAAAGGTCTGCAACAGTAATTCCACCAACCATTGCCAGCAATGAAGTTGGAAAAAAAAGCCTTTGGAATATAACTACGAAAACCTGGGAAATCAAGATTACAGCAAACATTTTCAAAGGCTGTTTCTGATTTTGAGATTATTGTTTTAGCAGCAAACAGGGGAGGCCAGACCTAGTTCAGCTGGGCAGCACTGGGCAGCCCCTGCTCTGCTCTCAGCAGCCTTACCCCTTCTGAAAATCAGGCCAGGAATTTCGAAGCCCCAAACACACAGCTATGCAAACAGACAACTGCGGAAATCCATCCATAGACAATCTTTACTAAACTCACCAGATCAGTCTCATTTTTCATGCCAGCTAACACGCACCACTTGCTGGTGTTATGGCTCCTCAGGAAGCCCTGGGAGCCCTGGGCAAGGGCTGTTTCATCACAGGTTGTCACTGTTGTCTCCCCGTGCGCTCCCATCTGTACTGGCTGTGCAGCACCCAATACAGAATTAGGTATTTTGCTATGCAACTCATAACTTGCCCACGCCTGAACACGTATGCAGATCAAATGTAATGCAGTGCTGTGGTTGCAAACCAACCCTCAAGCCTATTTAGCATTGAAGTGAAAAGATTTCTCTGCTCGTGTTTCTGCAGTGTGTTTAAGAAAAAGGGAATCCACTGAATTTGTCTTTGGAGGACAAAATTTGCATGCAGGAGAATGTATGGAGAATTAGCAGAGAGAGAAAAAGCCATGGCCTCAACTTAAGTCAGGGAAGACTTGGATAAATAGGAGGAGTGGACATGGGACAAAGTTGAGTGGTGAGACTAGAAAAAATCAGAGAAAAAGCAGTACAGATATTCAAGAAGCTCAGTCATATGGATTGGAAGGAAAGTTCATTCAAGCTGAGACACTGTGAATAAATGTACAGGTCAAAAAATTCCGTTCCCCGTATATCCAAGGAAGTGAAGGGTTGTTTTGCAGAGCATCTTGCAAATTCTATCACTGCAGAATGCCACTTTTCCATATTTAAAAAGTATCTTGGATCAGCTCAGTGTATAGGAATGGGGGGACTAAGGGCACCCTGATTCTCAAGTCTGGACATGCTATGGGTCTGTCTTATTTCTTCTGCAGGAGTGGAATGCTTCAGCTGCCAGATCCTCCTGCCAATCGTCCCTTTTCAAAAATCACTCTCTTTGCACGTTCTGGGTGATGTCAGCAGAGACAATGACCCCATGAAGGAAAACCAGGCAGGTAATAGAAATCTCCCTGCTTTGCCAGCCCTCTTCCCAAGCTGTGGACCCATGCAGGACACATATCTACATCTGGGAAGCGAAAGGGTACATTGCTAGAGAAAGTTTGCAGCCTGTGACTCTAAGACTGGGCAGAATTCAGAGCTCTGAAGTGAGTAGAGTATTTGCTTATGATATTGAGGGGAGTATCATCCACCCCTGGCCTCAGCCAATCAATTCATGTTAGAAAAGCTATTTTAGAAACTGAAATGAAGTAAACGGAGTCATACTTACAAAGAAAAGGAGGAAATCTCCCTTTGTTTTGTTTTTCTAACCCATCACTGCCTCCAGAACACTATTGCAGGTATTTCATTATTTGCTCTTATCAATAATAACAGAGGTGCAATATTTGAGAAGAAAAATCATCCCTTCTCTACCCACAGTGTCCGTCTCTTTCGTGATGCGTCCCAGGCTCACGACTTGTACAACACCCACAGTCTGCACACCTTTTACCCAAGAGTTACCTCGTGCCTCAGCTCCTGCAGCTATGAAACGCCAGACTGGCTCAAACCCAACTTACATTGGGCTACAAGGTAGAGGTAAAACTTTGACATTTTAGGAGACAAGACTGTCAGTGTGGCATAGGTAGAGAAAGTATATAAACCTTGCCTTGCCAGCACTTCTGCTCCCTTCCCTTGACTTTTTAAGGATCCTGAGAACATGGGCTTTGAAGGCCCTTCTGTCACTTATAGCCCCGAGTTTAAGCACAAACCAATCACACTGTGAGGACACTACAGGGATGTCATTAAAGATAATCTCTCCAGGACTGGTCACTGGCTGGGGATGCTGGTGCCTGGCACAGGGGAAGCAGGGGACCGGTGCTAGGCAGGTACCAGCCTTTTTCCCTGATGCCCACCCCAGGGGGTGCACAGCCAGACCCCAGCTTTTGGGAGATGCACAGCCAGACCCTGAGTTTTGGGGTCTGCATGGAAGTAGCTACATTGTGTGTCAGCAAATCCTGACACAAGCCTTTCGGACAAGCCATTAAGCTGTGATGGACATTAAGCACAGGTTGCTTTTGTATTCTTCTAGGCAAGCCCACCAGCCAAGGTAAGCAAGCAAAGGAAGGTGCTCCTGGCCAGGTCATGGCTCAATTTATTAATATTAACATAGACTTTCTCTCCCCTCACTGAAACTCAGAAATTCATTCTCTCAGCCATTTCTTTATTATGCTTTTATTAGATTTTACTTCTAAAATGATGCCCTCCAGCAACTGAATTTTTACATCTTTTTAACTTGAGGGGACTATTTGTGCTCATATGTCACTCCTTGTTTACATCTCAGGGTAAAGGCCTTCTGTAGGTATTGCCAAGTTAAAATTAAATAAATTACCATTTGTATTTCATAAAACATTTTTTTCTTTCCTGATAATTCATTACTTCAAAAGGAAAACAGAAATGGTAAATGGACAAAAATGGGGGAAATTATTCTTTAATAATATTCTGGTTTATGTGCTTTTAAATTAAACACTAAACACTGTGCAAAACTTACAATATTAGCATAATCTTCTCTATTTTAACATTTTTCTGACTTGCTGAAACCTCTACCAGGAGTCAATCCTCGGGGCCACTGAGCAGAATGGCAAATAGACAGAGCATATTTCAAAGCTGAGTAAATGTATCCTTGAATAATTTATAATCATCAATGTTTTATTTGTCTAAATATAATATTTATGACTCTCATTTATGAAATTACTTAATGAAACATAAAATGTTATGACCTATAATTTATTTTATTAAAATGAAAATCAGGAAGATTCAATTACTGGTACGGATAATCTCATCTGAATTGAATCCCTATTGCTGGGTATTCTCTAATTCTTTCAATGGATCAGAAGCAGCAGATACATTACTTACAGAACAACAGTTCTTTGAGAAGAATAGAGAGCTCCTACAAGCCCAGGAGAGTGCTTGTTATATTTACTTTACATGGAATGAAAAAGCAGTCTTAAAAACTCTCAACTTCCTTGGATAACAAAGCCCAACCTGCAAATACTTACAAATGCTAATAACTTTAATTATTTAAAATTAGGAGGATACTCATCCATTAAACTAAAATAAATAACATTATTTGAAACTAGGTACTCTGTGAAGCATGCCAGGTATTTATCTATGGAGGTTCCTCTAAAGAGATATGGAGATGACCTCATCTATTATACCTGCCACTGACAAAGTCATGGTTGAAAACTGTCAAAACATAAATTTATAATTTCGATATTTGAAAGTTTGGATTGGAACATATTTCTCTTCCCTGCTTTCATAGCTGAGATATTTATTCCAAAGTGATAACTATATTCAGAAAATACTACTCTGCATGAATAAGTTAGTTGCATGTGAGCCGAGTGGCAGTGAAGGGAACTGGGTCAGCTGTGCCGTTAAAACAACAAAAAAAGAGATTTCAGCAGCTGTTCTAAAACTAGAACACAACAGATTTTAAAAAAGGTCTTGGTTTGTTTTCCATATTTAAGAGTCTCTTACTATTGTTCTATTATTTTTTATTACATGTTTGTTTTTCCTCCTACTACAAGTTGATTCAAGTTTTTTTCTTGTGAAAAGCCAGATCCCCCTTTTCTCAATAGCAACAAAATCTTACATTGGATTTGTCACAGAGCAAGCGTGATTATCTGATTCAATAGGTCAATACATTTAACCTTCTGTTCTGGCAAAGTAACAAGCGTTTTTTTACATACTAAAAGTTACATATCTCCTCAATTACAATCCCCTGATAAAACATTCCCGTCTACCCCCTCTCCCTTCTCTAAATATTCCTGATACCAGCTTAAGCATCGCTACCCAGTCTTTCTAAGCTCATCTGAAATCTGAATTGGACCCAAGGTTCTTCCTCCAGTGATGCTGCTGTGCTCTGCTTCTTGTGCATCGTCCTTAAACACCCTCAGAGATATTTTCATATGGGAGACAGTTCATACAAGTCTAAATGTAAGAGATATTGCATGAGACCAAAACTAGAGGATACCAGGCAGTAACTTTAAGAAATCATTACTTTTCAGTTCCAGTCCACGAAGTTAATTTACAAGCGCTCACTGAAAGAGATATGAAGCTCCTGAAGCAGAACAGGCAGTAACCTACCCATCCAACCCACAAAACTCCTTTCTGTTGTGGCATTAAGTGCCCCAAGCAACCCCCCCCTCTGGATTTCAAATGCCTCAGTGCTTAAACACACCAGTGATCTAAAAAGGTGGTCATAGATAGTGTATTAATGGGAGATAGAGGTGCTGCTTCTAACCCTATCAGAACATGGTGCTCAACTGTAAATGGTAAACCCGGGTTTCACTGAACAAACTATAAGCACGGTTTTAGTCATTTGATCCTATTTCTTCTAAACATGAACATTCAAAACCACAATGATCTCTGCCTCAAGAGAAGCACAAATTACATGAAAATAATAATTAAAAATATTTCCCTTTGCTTTTTGATCTCCTTGTTAATTTATAAGAAGCTTCAAGTGTTTCTCTGCAAATAATGCATGGAAATTACAAAATTAACTTTTTTTTTTAATCACAGGGTTTGAAGAAACCCAACATATTAACCATATGTTCACTGACAGCCTCATTGACCCCTTATTTACCCAACCCCCTCATCCTTAGTGTCACTCCTGAACCAGGCTGAGCAGACTGAGGTAATTCCCCACAAGAGAAGCAGCAATCTAAGTCTCATGGTAAAGCAGTTTCATGAACCAGCCTGAATCACCCACAGCTGCACAGTACAAATAAATACGGGGGACCCAACAAGAACTGAATTTCTGTCACTGTAGATCTTTTTTAACAGAAGAAGGTAAATGCAATTGGCACCAAGAATGAACACAATGCAGGACCATGAGTCCTCATACCCTATTTAATCCTATAACAGAAGATCAAGGTGTTATTTAGCACCCATGGAGGTAAATTCCTGTAGAGTACAAAGAAAAGCTGTAAATTCCCCTGGAATTTTACTGATAAGGAAATGAGACCTGAGTACACGTATAAGTGATGAAAAAATCCTTGGGAGAGTTGAGCTGAATTAATTTATTGCAAATATTGCATGGGAATTGGGACTGCACCAGCTCTGCTTGGGCTTATCTAGGGCTTTGGCAGAGCTTGTTTAGTTGTAGCAGCAACTGCTACCGACTCCCAGAATAACTCAGGTTCAAGAGACCTCAGAAGATCCAACCATACAGAGTCAGATATGAGAGGAGGTTGCTCAGGGCTTTTCTTTGGTGTTAGTTTACTTTCCATATTTGCAGCAAGCAATTACGGGAAAATTTCAACTCTCTTGTAATTAAAAGTTTCAGTTTCCACAGCTGTTAAAAAGACTCCAAACAGGCAGGCACATGGTGATTGGAAGGCAGAAGAAAATTAAATTAAACTGGATACTTGCTATCTGTTTTCAGATCTTGTAATTTTTAAATCAATGATTTCCAACAACTTGGGAAGAACAGTGCAGTACTGTACCGGCAACAAAGCAGTTATGCATTAGCAACTTCCTTAAGCATTTCCAACTCAGGCCATATTTAAATCAGGTTTTATCAGATGGTAATTTCTGCCCTGTAAATCTACAAAAAATCAAACACTAGGAAGACCGTCAAGCAGGATCTATCAGAGAGATCCACCAATATGAAAAAAGAACGATGCTCAGTGAAACCAAAGGAAAAAAATTATGAAAGTTAATCAAGAAATAAAAAATTTCTTATTTTAGTGGCAATCCATACACTCTACATGTATGTAGACCTGTCATCAGTCTACCTGGAAGAAAATTAGAAGCCAAATTCTCAGCCAGAAAAAGACGTCACATTGTTTTCCAGATTAATTTTATAACATTATAAACAAATTATTATTTTAAAAATATTTAATTAGTGAAAAGAATAGTAAATAATTCATTTTTTGTACATTGCACTTAGTTTTGATTTGTAATAAGCTTCTGCAGTATATCAGCCTGAGGACTCCTACTCACCATATTGTTAATACCCTTTATAGTACCATAAGAAATAGAGACAGAATTAACCTACTGTTCCACTTCTAATCACTTACTACTTTTAAAATAACATATGGCTGAGGTTGAATAAATTTTTGAGAAGTCTGTTTGTTTAGCAAAACTTAACAGCAGCCTAAAGTAATCTTTGCTTCAAATTCTATCAAGATTATGCTTAAATGTATCAGTAGTATTCTAATGGATTTCAATCAGAAACCCGTAACATCAAGGCAGGTTTTTGCATTGTATGTGATTAGCTGCCTTGCAGAACTGAGCAAATGCTGCTGTTCCCACCTTCCTCCAGGAACACGAGCAAAGGCAGATCCTGTGACAAGTAAAAGCAAAGGCACATTTGCAACTTCCAAAATACCTGCTCAGAAAAAGCTCTCTCAGTCCACCTAACACTCTGTGCTTTCTGTCTCTTATTTACTCTTCTCTTTACACCACTCTTGCTTATTTTAAGTGCCTGCACCACCTCCCCACCTGTGCTCATAAATCCCTTAATGTCACTTTGAATGTTCTGCCCTTCCCCAGGTATGGGTGAGGGCATCATCTGGGCCTGGGGCTAGGGAGAGACACGCAACCTCCAAAATTGCCTGCGCCTCGTGCGTCCTGGTTTCATCAGCTGACTGCAAACCATCTTCATCTTGGGAGAGGTGGCTGAGACTTTGCCCACTTTTAGTCAGCAGTATAAACACAGCCCTAGTGTTGTGTTTGCATTGCAAATCATGATTTCCACATCCTTATTATTCAATGGCAATATTTTATCCATAGCAACGCTCAATAATAAAATGGATGGGAAAACGGACTTCTTGCCTCTCCATCACTTGGTGCAGACTGCAACAAATAAATGGAAACAATAGGACAGAAAGGTGCAGGGCCCTTCCTGACATCTCTTCCCCAGCCAAAAATCCTAAATGTTTACTGCGACAATTTTTGATCCTGGGATATGAAACCTGTGCAGGATTTTGCAGCATATGTGCAGCATTTCCAGTACACAGAGAAATAAGCTTTGATATGACTTACAGTCAGAGACTAGGACTGTTGCCAATCTTTATTATCATTTTTCAGCGCAGAAAAAAAAAGACTGTTTCAAAGACAATCACCCCACAAGGCTTGAGAGCAGATTTAGTTACCAAAAAAACCCAAAAAAATGGGGACAAAGTGGTGAAGTTGTTTTTCTGAAAGTGTGGGAGGGAGCAAATGAGCATCTTTTTGTGGAGCACATGAGGAGAAAATTTTCAGGTCAGAAGCAAACCAGAGTGCAGATGTATACAATTTACAGTTAAGGAAATAAAAGAACAGCGGGCTATTGTAAAAATGGAGCCACTCTTAGCCAAAGTACATAAGCAGCACAGTGAGGTTTTTGTCCTGCAAATTTCTGAGCTCTCCCGCCCTAACCTATAATGAATGTAAGTGGGTAATACACTGCTAACTCCATGAAGACACGAAATTGGTCTCTTTCTGGGGCTTTTGGACAGTTTGAAAACGCATTGAGCAAGAATAACAATCCTGTGTCTGCTTCACCACGCTGAAGATCATTCAGTTTTCACTCTCAGCAGATGAGGGCAAATAACTGAAGTGAAAATTATTGCTGGGACCCGAAGAGTTGCAAATGAACTGCTGCACTACCCAGCAGGCTTCCTGCTGTCTTTAGCCAAACAATTCCACAAATTCAAAACATGGACTTTGGAAAGGAGCAGCATCCTCTCCCTGAAACCTCCATCAGGGTGCAGATGAGCCTGACCCTCAGACGAGACAGTGTGCCGAGCGCCTGTGCGGCTCCACTCTGAGCAGTACTTTCGTGGAACTCCTGGAGCAAAGCATTGCACACTGACACATTTTGCAAGCTGCCCTATATTCTCAAGAGCAGTGACAAAGTAAAAACATGTCATTGTTTGACTTTATCCCATGCTAATCCACGCCGCTTGGCCAACCAGTGTGAAACTGATGGCATTTTTTACGTGGAAAAAAAAGCCCAAATCTGGGGGTTGGCAGGACTGTGGAGTCACTCCAAGAGGCTTTCTGATGAGTCATTATCCAGCTGTCTGAAGCTTTTGGCAGCAAAGACATCAAAAACATATTACGACTGCACAGCTTTCACTCTGGGTCCTTCCTCCAAATTAATTTTTGCCTCTATGTACTTCTAACTACATAGTTTGCAGGATATTTATTCATGTACCTCCAACTACAATCATTGCAGGATATTTGTTCACTGAGTATTCTGCTTATACCATAATCTTCACAATATTAGATGGCTGTTGAGGGGCCTTGGTCGGTGCTAGTCAACGGCAGTGATTGGAAATGTCACATTTCCTCAGACTACATCTGCACCAGCCAGGTTTTCCTGCTTGTTGGTTTTTTCCCCAGATGCCCCGAGGAAGAGTTTCATCCCAGGCCATGACCTATACTAGAGCAGCCGCGGGTACTAGTGTCGTGTCCCTTAGTGTTGCATCTTCCTCCTTTCTTGCTGAGCTCCAACTCTGACTCCTGTTTCTTGGGGAAAGTCTCTTGCACCCCTCCAGTCTCCCAGGAAATAACCCAAGCCATTTCAAAAAAACTATTATAAGGAATTATTCAGAAAGGAATTAATTACATTATACTGTCTGTCGCTGAAGAATACTCCGCTCGTGCCAGAGAGACAAAAAGCAAGGGTACATACAATAGTACCCTGTTTAGGGTGTAGCTACTACACATACACACTCCTGGAACATATGACATACATTTTATGCTACAGTATATATATCTAGTAGAAATGGATATATAGGACCTCTTTTGCATAATTTTAGGTATCAAGTCTTCTTCTGTAGCCATTGAGAGAAACATAGTGACCCCCTGCAACCTCCTGAAAATAAGTAGGATTAATTGCCCTCTTAGGGGGTTTCCCCTTTTACATTGGCCACAAAGAACATCCAGGAGGCTGATGCCATGGTAATTGTTCAAGTCCGGAAAGGAAAACCCAAAGCCACAGGTTATAGAAGAAATACCAAATGGTCAATACATGGCCAGGTGTTGTGAATGAAAGCTACATGTCCTTTAATAATTTACACAAATCAATGTATAGTGTAGTGACAGGACAAGGGGCAATGGCTTCAAGGTGAAAGAGGGTAGGTTTAGATTAGATGTTAGGAAGAAGTTCTTTATTATGAGGGTGGTGAGGCCCTGGCACAGAGTGCCCAGAGAGGCTGTTGGAAGCCCTGTCCCTGGGACTGTTTAAAGCCAGGTTGGACCAGGTTGGATTGGACTTTGGGCAACCTGGGCTAGTGGAGGGTGTCCCTATCCTTGGCAGGAGGTTGGAACTAGATGGTCTTTGAGGTCCCTTCCAACCCAAACCAGTCTGGGATTCTATGACCCCATGTCTAATTTTGTGTTTAGTACCACGGGGATATCTACTGCGAGCACCCCGTCAATACCTACCAGACATAACTCAAAAAAAATGATGGGTGAGCAGCTGAACAGAGATAGCTCTGGGGAACCTCAGGGTTTGAAGCGATGCTGGTGTTTACTACCCAGCTTCACTGAGCGCACATAGTGACAGAGGCAAAACCAGAACAGTGTTTCATGCCTGGTTCCAGTCGTTTCTCATCCAGAAAAAAAGTCCTACACAGATCATCAGAAGTCATTTCTGCCCTGACCTACCAAAAGCTGCTTTCCAGTTTAATTAGATGGACTGGTGGAAGAGAAAGGGTGAGTGCTCTTTACTTACAAAATAAAAAGGGGCTGAAAAACAGCAAATGGAAAATTCTACACGTGTTCCCACTTGCCTGAGCAGGCTGAAGAAATTATCTAAGGAAAAATGTGTTTTTAAGAGAGAATGACTTCTGTTCAGGAATTTTAGTGATGTGTTCATAAATAATACTAAAATATGATTCTTTAATCACAACTGTCAAGGACATATTTTAGACTAGTATGACTTACTGAAATGGCACATACATTAGAGAACAACTCGTATACTTTGGTAAAAAAATAATTATCAAAAGAAGTATATTTAACCTTTTTTGGCTTGTGCTCCAAACCATGTTCATATTGAGGGACTGTATGATCTATGGCCATAGGGTTTGCACTCAAACCTCATGGATATAGCTACAGCCCACGCAGCTTCAGTTAGAGAATCAGGGCTAATACAGTTTGTAAAACAGGGAAAAAAAAAGGCAACAAATGAGAGTTGTTAGGGTTGTAAAAAGTGAAGATTAAAAGATGATTGGCTAGCATTGCTCAGGCAATCTATCTACATCTCCATACCACATCTATCACCATAGCAACTGCAGCCTGGGAGGTGTTTCCAAGACTCTAAGAGCAATTAATTTTCCAGGACATCTAAAGCAGTATCCCTATTCTTTTGTAAGGGAGTTAGAGGAAGTGCACCCAGTACCCCAAAAGCTCAAATGCAAGTTAACACAATTTATTTCCTAGGATCATTTGCTCGCTGGTAAGATCATTATTCAATAGTGCTTTACATGCATGCAATGGTAAATTTTAGGAAAGTGGAGAAGAATAACACTCTCATTCCACAGAGACTGGAAACCCATGACCTGGTCCAAGGCAAACAGGGTGCAGCCTGGTCACTACTTGTAGGTGATGGGCAAACCAGACAGTGTCTCCTCCCAGGGGAACAAGCAGCGACACACAGACTGGAACTCTCCTCGCCCTCCCAACCTGTGGCACACAGGCTACCTAAAGAATGCGTTAACCAACACAACCAAAAGCTTGCTCTGCAACTGTATGGCATCATTAATCAAACAGAAATTGACACCGGTATTTCTGCTCTGGGAGCTGAAGACCACTCTAACTTGTCACTGGCTTTAATGACAACTAGGGCCATCCCTGCAAAAAATCATAGCAGCAGAAGAAAACATCCTATTAATCATCAGCCCATGCCGCACAGCATTTTGGAAACCAACACGCATGAGCAAGAGTTGTAAGTTGCTGTGATTTAATCGCAAGAGAATTTCTTTCCAGAGAGTTTATCTCCTAGATAGAAAGGTGACTAACTTAGTGGTCATACATTAATTTTAGTAAGTACAGTTTAAAGCACATGTAGTTTTCTATAAACAGATTTAGTGACCAATCTAAATATCTCATGAAAACTCAAGTGCAGAGGAAACTCCTTACTCTTCCTCAGCTCCCCATTACTACTGGTGCTCTCAGTGTCACACCTGGGTGCTTATGCATTTTATCAAAAAATGCATGCTCTTCATCTCCACCTTGTTCCTGGCTCAGAGCTGCCTAACCCAGAAACCAGTGCTACCAGTGAGACTTCAGGCAGAACACTACACGTCTTCAGCATGCTTTTCCTGCAGTAAAATACAGAGAGAAATGGCAACATACATAAAGCCAACCTAGGCATCTTCTGGAAGAAAGGCAGCTCCTAAAGTCCATGACACTGACCAGTCCTGGCAACATCTGAGCTGGCATCCACAAAAGCATTTGCTTCTTTTTCCTCAAACTGCCTCTCATCATCCTTAATCTGTCTCTAGTCTTCTGCAAGCACTATTGCACCTAACATCATCACCAGTAACTTTATTTCACTGCTTTCGTTAGTAGCGACTCCTTCTCCCTTCCCATCTTGGAGTTTTCAGAGCCAGCCACTCGAGGAGCTTCTAATTATTAACATTTCCTCTTCACAGACCCTGGTAATCTGGTCTTAAATTTCTCACAGTGTTTTGATAGTGCTAGTCCCTCAGTTGATATTCATTTATCCTTTAATCTCTTCTGGCAGGCAGTTATCACCATGTACTTACTATCCACTATCACAAATCTTTTCTTAAATGTTATTTATAAATGTGGAAATATTGGAAAGGTCGCAGTAATAGCAAACCTAGGAAGCAGACTGGTGGGACTACACTGAAGGAGCAATCAAGAAGCCCACTTCAATTGATTACTTACGTTAGAAAAATACTCCTGTTCACCTCAGCCTTTCATTAAGGAGAGATGAGGTTGCATAAAGATTTTTAACCCAAACCTATAGAACAGCATCTGACTCCTGAGCCAGCTTCTAAGACCGCAAATCAGGGCAGCCCAGATGCAAACGTATCTGGTCAAGGTGCAAAGCTGTCACAGCCTCACCTGACAAATTCCACGTTGAACTCAGTGTGGGTTTAGCTGGAAACTGCATCCCCTCTCTGAAAACTTAAGGGTACATCCTTGATTAGGAGGTTTCCACAGGAGCTGGTAACATCCCAGTGAAGCAGGATCCATGCATAGGGTGCACTTTACATTGATATTAGACAAATCACATCTGGTTTGGATGCTGCCACATACATTGTCCATGCATACTGGAGTTGGAAGAACAGTGTCTTCATATAGCCGTGCAACATCAAATTACAAAGCCATTTATCTCAATCTAAATAATTTACAGATTTGACATACTGGATTTTCGGCAGCCAAAAGTTTTGCTACTTTGGAGTTGGTATGTTGGGGAAACACCCTCAGGCCACATAAACCAAGTCACCTCCAACTGGCTGAGATCAACTGGAGTGCACAGTCAGTACAGTAAGTTTGCAGACAACACCAAGTTGAGAGTGAGTGTCGATCTGCTTGAGGGTAGGAAGGCTCTACAGAGGGATCTGGACAGGCTAGATTGATGGGCCGAAGCCAGCTGTATGAGGTTCAACAAGGCTCAGTGCTGGGTCCTGCACTTGGGTCACAAAAACCCCATGGAGCTCTACAAGCTTGGGGAAGAGAGGCTGGAAAGCTGTCCAGTGAAAAAGGACCTGGGAGTGTTGGTTGATAACCATCTGAATATGAGTCAGCAGTGTGCCCAGGCGACCAAGGTGGCCAACAGCATCCTGGTTTGTATCAGGAATAGTGTGGCTAGCACGAGTTAAGGAAGTGATCATTCCCCTGTACTCAGCTCTGGTGAGGCCGTACCTCAAGTCCTGTGGACATTTTTGGGCCTCTCACTACAAGAAGTACATTGAGGTGCTGGAGTGTGTCCAAAGAAGGGCAATAAAGCTAATGAAGCTGTTGATCTCTTGTCCCAGCTAACAAATGATAGGACAAGAGGAAATGACATTAAGTTGTGACAGGGGAGGGTTAGATTGGATATTAGTAAAAAATTCTTCACTGAAAACCTTTTTTTTTTTTTTAAATTGTTTTTCAAGCACTGGAACAGGCTACCCAGGGAAATGGTTGAGTCACCATCCCTGAAGGTATTTAAGACGTGTAGATGTGGTGCTTAGGGACATGGTTTAGTGGTTGGACTTGGCAGTACCAGGTTAATGGTTGGATTTGCTGATCTTAAAGGTCCTTTCCAAACTAAATGATTCTGTGACTCTATGATGCTATTCTATGAGTCAGATTTCCCATGATGGAGAAGTAAACTGGCAGATTCCCAAGCTAAAGTGCCAAAAAGCTCCTTTATCTAAGAGGGAAGCCTGTTTCTGGTGATATGTCTGGTCAGCAAAGGATGTTTCTGTGATGGAGCTGAAGAACACTGTTTAAAACAGATTTGGCAAGTACTTCTTGAAGACATGAGTTATTATAAACTAATTTTATATTTCTAATAAATTCTAGTGAGTAACAAAATGATTTATTTAATGCTATTATGATGAAGTATTTTAGGAGTAGCCAAGAAACAGGATTTCAAATATTTCATTATTATTTTCCAGTAATGATGTTTCTGCTCTACATATTATAATTCATCTGATAGCTAATTGTGTAAAAAAAGTCCACATTTTCAAAAGCAAACCAAGGAGAAAAAGAATGGGAGCAATATCATTTTAGGAAATTGTTATAAAGTATGTAGTCACTGACAATCCTGAAAACCAGGGAGAAGACAAAAATACATGGCCAAGATTCCCACAGGTAACTAGAAATACAGATGTCCAGACTCGGTCGTGGTGCTTCCACGAACCATCTGTAACCCGCAACCTGAATGCTGCCCATCCCACTCGCCTTTAGCTACAGCAGCAGGCAGTGCACAGCAGCCTGGAGTTGTAAGCACTCATTACCCTCTCTACATATAGACACAGCGTAGCCTCTAATCCGTGTTGGCACCTATAGCGGGCAGCTCAGAGAGGGACCTGAGCCGTGGCCTCTGTCTATAGTAATCACTGCGCAGGCTGTTTGGGATACCACCTCCTGCTGACAGCAATGGGAGCGCGTACGTTAACCTAAAGATGCAGTGAGTGAGGAATAATTGTGTTTTCTCTAAGCACGTGCAGCTAAGGGCATGTAATTTTTACTAGCAGAGATTACAGCTGCAGGAGTGGGGTATTTCTGCTTTCCATGGAGCGCTGTTTCACCTGCCAGAGCCGAGTACACGATGACAGGACGTGGTGCACAAACAGAGGCACACATTTCAAAAGATATGTGGACAGAGAGCTCTCTTCCCCCTCCGTACTTCAGATTTCCAGCTGTGGGTTACACACAGGTCTCTGCACTTCGCAACTATCACAGTTAAAGATGGGTTTTTCACTTAGATCATCTCAGAGCTACACGTGGAAAGCAGGAAAGGGCTTTGCAGTACAGCCAAAGAATGGAAAACAGTGTCAGGAAACAGAAACATTAGGAAAAAGTAATATTTGTTTATGAATTATTAGCATTTCTACTTTATATATTTCTTAACTATTACATAGCATGTAAGCTTTTCAGAAATTCTTCCTTAGTAGATATACCTAGGAATGAGAAAAGCAATGTTTTCCTTGCAGTAATTTTCATTTCAGTACAGCACTGTCAAAGTAAGGTACTTAATTTAGAATAGTTGATTAATTTAGCATCTCTACTTAAAAAAAAAACAACAAACTTTTTGAAATCCCCATATCTGACTGGCAACTCAGAAAAGAGACTGGAGAACCTTAAAGCACTTGTGCTGCTGCAAACTCCACACTTAATGGAAGACCAGAGTGAGGACTTCCAAGTGCCTGAATTTAGAAACTTTCTAAAGACCAGTTTACACGAAACCAGCTTAACTGGAGTTGAGGAGCTCTTGGGCACCCTGTACGTTATGGGAGCTTCTCCCAAAGAAGCTACATCACTACGGCCCACTGACAAAAATGAGTGGTAGGCAGTTGAATCCCACCATGATGCCAGCAAGGATTGCTCTTAAGGGGAGAAAAACCCAGTTAAGTAGGGATAAACTTCTCTTGCAGACACTCTTTGCAAACAAAAGCAGGGCAAAAAAGTGGGAGCAAATAAAACTTTTCCTATAATCGAAATACCCTGTAACTATTTGGAATAAAGGACACTATCAGAACAGTGAGAAGTCTGGGGCATATGGTCACTTCCACTCTTTTCACCAGAGCAAGGGCTTCGCCTTCCTTCTATTCTTCATCTCTCTCTCAAATATGATGTAAGCCAATTAACACTATATCTAACCCTTATCAGCACCTTCTTCAAATGAATTCTGAAAAGGAAATGAGAAATCATGTTCAACTGTGTATAATGAGGAAGTTGAACAGTACAGAGTATTTGTCTATTATTAGTGGGAAATAATTGAGAGTTTAGAAAGATTGTTTCTCTCCAGATACATGCAGATACGCTCACTGATGAGAAACATTTGTGTAAGCATGTATATGCCCATGTCTATGCAAACAAGAAAATGGTTCTTATGGGCTACTCTGCATTAAAGGACATACTACGTTTTTAAACATACGTGTAATGCACTTCCCTTAATTTATAGAACATGCCCAGAAAACAAAAAATAACATTAGCTCTATATTAAAATTATCAAATGTTGCTGTTCCGGAAATGAGGCCTTTGGGAGAAAGTTTGACCACTGCTATTCAAATTTCTGCTGTGCTAAGCCTTAGAAATGAATAAAGTATGCAGGGGAACAAGACTACCAATATTTTAACAAAGTTATAAATTTTGGGCTTAGAAATATCTTCATCACCAGAAATTAAATCTATTTCAGCTGCTACTTCCTAGGACTGTTTTCTTTGTGCATTATAAAATTCATCAGGAGCCTACCTGCCTCATGAAAACTTTCTGTAGATACCCACATATATCGAGGAGCACCTGTCCTATGGATGCAGAGATACCTCCCTCTTCTGATCACTTTGTGCTACAAGGAAAGAGATAGGTTCATACCCACAAGGACCAAAACTCAGTATCCATGCTTGTGGGCAAGCTTTCCAGCCACCTGCCCATATGCAATGATATGGGATGCTGGTGACCCTGCCAATACGCTTTTAAAGTACAAGCCTGACTTTGTGAGGCTTCTGTCCTTAAACAGAAGACGTGCAGCATCTCAAGGGGGTGAAAATATTCTTTTTAATTATTACTTTCATTTAGTGTCAGTGGAAAGAGGTGTTTTAATTAAGTGCACTGAACCAGTACTCTAGAGATCTTTTTTTCTTTTATTTTCTGAACTTAAAGAAACTACTTTAAATCTAGATTTGCTCCTTGCCAACCCAGGGTTTGCTATCAAGAATTTAAGCACATCCACAGTCCTGATAGGCACTTTGTATCTCCCTGTGTGAATCAAAACTCTTTAACAACGATCAGTTTTAAGTTCTGCTCCATTTCACAAAAATTACCTCCACTCTAATCCTTCCAATTTTTCTTTTTTTTCTCCAAGGGAGACCCTTTACTTTTTTCCACTTTAATGAAAATTACTAGACAGCTTTCAAGGAGCTTGACTGCTATGTTTGATTGCCCAGGTTTCATCATTTTGCTTAGAACGACACACTACTTTTTAAGGGCTTTTGATTACTTGAAGTCATTTCATTGTCCATAGGAATCAGTAGAAGCAGGGTCTGGCTGGCTTTCTGGGTAAGGAGGAGGGCTTCAGGCTCCCTGGGGCACCCAGGCAGCTGCCCACCCAACATGCTCTGCTCAGTGATCAAGAGGGCTGCTAGCAAAGGTGGTCTGCGACGGACTTTAGAACAGCACCTTTGCATAAGTTAGGGAAAAAACCCAACCCATGTTTAGGTATTTCTTCAAGCATAGCTCTAGATACTATGTGGCTAAGCACCCTTAGGGTTGCATGTCAGGCTGATTTTACTCTGTGCTTTCAGCCATAGTTTTGATTCAACAGCGGTGGGTTTTAAATATTTGAGGTGCATTGCTGTTGTTATCTTAGAACTCCAGCAAGAATTCAAAGGAAAAACTGCTTTTGTCTTGGAGAAGTGAAGGGGACAAATCTGGAAAATGTAAAATGTCTAATTGCCTCCTGGCTGTGAATAAAAGAATTGAGAACTGCCTGTAACTGGCAACTACAGATTTCTGTCTGTAAATTTATGCTATTGAAGAATTACTTTTCTTCTGCTTTCCAAAATAAAATGAAAACTCTCAAGAACTGAGAACACTGCTTAAGAAAGCATATACCACTAAGCTAACCGAGTGGTGTGCTACTATGATGCTTACAAACAGGAAAAGTGAGCACAACACTCAGTAACCACAAAGGAAAGATACTTTATTCTACCTGGAATAATGTTATCTCCAACTGAATTGAACAGTAAACTATTCTTTTGTTACAGCCAAACTTTTCAAATAATTAATTTTGGGGGATTCTACACCACTGTATTTATTCTAACTTGACCATTTTTTCACCATTGTTTGGCAATCACAATGGTCCTCCTTTCTTTCAAGACTGACTCAGAAGTGCCTCAAAAATATTGTAAGAAATATGAGAAACATTTTTCTCAATGAAATGAGGCGTCCTACAGATGAAACTGAAATCTGTGAATAGCCAGGAGATGAACTCTAAAACCATTTTTGAAAAGATGGACATAAACATTAACATGCTCTTCAAAATGACTGCTCAAAGGGCGAGCTTTTGATCTCAAGCAGAATATACAGAGGTTACAGCTGGAGGAGCTGCAAGACCTCTTAGGCACCATTACCCCAGGTTTGTCCTCTCCAGAATGAAATTTCCATCATTTGAAGATATGGTGAAGGGAACAGAAATCTGTTTACTTGTTAAGACTTCCTGTCTCATGAGCAAATGAACATGTATTTCCTGCAAGTTTGACTCTATTCACAGCTTGAAGTACATGGAGCCTGTTTGTGCACCTTCACTTGTAGGCTCCAGCTTCTTAGTCAGATATCATGGGTTACTGAAGTGAAGCCGAAATCTCCATCATTCTTTAAACACCACTGATTTTCAGCTGTAGGTCTGTAATTAAAAGCTGTGTTTGACATCTGAATTTAACTGACACCCGTATATATGACTCCAGGCCAGTCTCCACTGCTGTTGTGGTTTGTATAACATTAATTGAAATGCTTCCCTTGAAGGAAAACTTTCTGACAGCTAAGTGAGTAAACAGCTTGGATTCCAGTTTCCTTCAATCACTCTACTGATGTGTTACGGTAGGAAGCGATTTGAAATCTAAATTGTCACTAAAGATCAAACCTCAAGGTTAAAAATAAGAAAGAAACAGATATGTGAAGTTTTTTGCATGACAAAAAAAAAAGATGGTGGAGAGCTGTGTTTTAGTTATGCTCACTTTGCAATAGAATTAATAACAGTTTGTATGCTGCAGAGATGCAAAGAAGTCAAGAAAACACAGTTAAATAGACTCAGGTAGCCTCAAAAAATCCAAACTCAAACCCATGAACAATGTCCCCATGACCAAACTTGTTTATTAAATTATGACTTGTGTTAGTAATGCTGTTTGAATCTGCTGTGAATTTGGACAAAGGAGTTTTGCTATGAAACAGGTTAGCAAGAGCTCTTGCTTACCAAGTGAGAATTGCAGAGATACAGTGAACCCCAGCGACTGTTTTCACAGTCATTGTTAGGTAAGGACAATTCAGAGATCATGCCTTTTGCATTTCACTGCTTTCACTTTTCTCTAAGCAATCAGAGGGAAGAGTTGGTTGAAATACCTGGCTGCATTAAAAAACACCCAAACCAACAAACAAACATACAAATCTCCAAGTTAGGTCACCTGAAGCCCCACAGTTTCCACTCCACCGACAACAGTGCAGAACATACCCCACAGCCAGCGAGCAGTTCTGACTCCATGAGGGGAGCCAAAGCCACCCCAGTCCCTGGAGGAGGGATTATGGACAGAATTATGTGGGCCAGAGGAGAAGAACAGCTTCTAGTACCACTAAGGTTATAGAATTTAGAAATATTGCAACAGAAATTGGGCTGCTGGGCGTGTTTTCATGCTGTTTCAAGAGCTAGCAATGCGCTGAGCCATTTCATAGCACACACCTAAAATTATCTCATCATGCAAGAGCAAGTGATGAAATCATTTGCCTGCCCAGTAATTTGTGGTACTGTTCCCCACGTGTAGATCATCGTTCTAGCCTTTTGTTGACAAGTTGTTCGCAGAGAAACTTTATCAAAGACTCCTCCACATCAAAACACAAAGGATTTATTTTATAGATTTGAAGAAAATGCAGCTGTTATAGTACAGCTATCAGAAGGCTTTAGTCGCTTTTTATTATTTACATCAGTTTTGTTTCATTGATAAACACAGGGACTAATTTGTTTTTCAAGTATCAAGAGGGAAGTTCTTTCTGCGTTACTTAAAGTAAATTTCTTTGAAGGAAATAGTTTTGCTGGACTGTTGCAAGTCATTTCCAAATCAGAAGAAAAACAATGACAGAATTTTTAGCAGAAGATAATCTTAACTAGCAGTACATGGAATGCAAATAGAAAATTCCTTTTATCCAAAGTATTACTTTAGCTAAGTACTTTTCCAGAATATACCTCCTATGCATTATCTGCTGTGAAGTACTTTTAAAAGGATTTTATGTTAATTCATGTTAAAAGATTTTCATTAGACAGGTGTCTCCAACTACAGCTGAAGTATCGGAGCAAACCAACCACCTCTCCTTCACACACCAGAAATCAGCCCTAAAGTGTGTCTCCTCAGAAGTTCACCTACCTGACTGCACTAAATAATTTACATCTTAGTGACAACTGAAGCCAAGAACAATGAACACTAGATTTTTACCAAAATTTTGAATGAGAGGTGGCTGTAAAATTAAACTAAACATCAAAGTGCACAAGTCTGAGTGCTAAAGAAAACCTAAACCCCCCCCCAAAAAAAAACCCAATTTGCACACATACTAAAGCTTGGGTAGACACAAGATTTGCCCAGAACTACTTCTAACACGTCTTCTCAAACATTTCCACAGTAAATGCTTCACTGCATACACAGCTGAAACCACTATTTCCAGCCTAGAGGGAGTTCAAAGTAAATCGTAGAGTTCTCAGCCTTTAACTGAAAGGTACCGTTCAGATTAACCCTGGAACAGATTGGTGACAAATCACCAAAGTTTGAAAGGTCAACAAGAGCTTTCTGTGTTCAAAGCTTTCCTCCCTAACCTGCAGCGAGAATTTTTCTCAAGAGCTACTAGCACCGGGTTACATAGAGAAGCAGGAAAATACACAAAAATGAGAGGACAGAAACATTTCTCAAAATGAAATCAGTATTTCTTGCTTCCTTAACTGGCAATAAAATTCACAGGCGCTTCCCAGTATTTGTCTTTAAATTATGGGGACATTGCCTGTTTTGATTTGTAGCATGTTGACTTCTTCAGTTACATCACCAAGGGGGAGGCACCATAAAGCAACAATTCTTTATTACTCTGTAGGCATTGCCATCTATCTTATCTTAATCAGTTTGAGCACTATTTCAGGAATGATTACTACCATAACTCAGAACTAATACGCCAGCACTTTGACCTTTTCAGAGCTCAGACTTAGAAATGCTTTTGCATTTCAGAACAAAGAGTCCTGGGTGGACCAAAAAATCTTTACCGTTCTGCAAGGAAGGTGCAGAAAGGTATCTCCATTGTTCTTTCTCCTTATTGACCAGGGAAATCATTACTCTTGAAAGCTTATGGGGATACTATTACAGAACATGACATAAAGCTGAAAATAAGTTGGGGGGGTTATTTTAATAAAAGTTATTTAGGTTTACATTGCTGGCTGAAAGATCGCCTGCTGAGAGTGGAAGCCAATAAGCTTGCAAGAACAAAAATTGCACGGTAACACACTGGAAATAAATTTGTGTTTGAGATGCCTTCCAACTTGACTGGCTCAGATGAACAATAATAGATGTTTCTTTTCATGCCTAAGAGCTTCATTCAAGCTTTGACAACCAAAAAAATTACCCAACAGGTTGCACAGTAAAGAATGAATGTAGTTACTGGGATGTTTTTAATATATAATAACATACCCTTCTTCAGTTAAACAAATCACTAGAATAAATGTGTCATACCATAAAGAAAATAATTTTAAAATGATCCCCATTATCTTTTCTCCCTCCCCTTTTCAACTACACGAATATTAATTGCAGGTGGCAAAGGAAAGTGTCTTCTTTCATGTGCACGGCTGCATGTGGCACACTTCAGACACAAAGCAAAACTCAAAAAGTCATGATGTAGTAAGCAACAGCCTTCCACTGCTGCATGAACAGATTTTAAACCACAGGAATGAAAACCAAAAATAATGCTTTTTAGATTTGAAATCATAAAGAAATTTCTTCCACTTCAGCACAACGTTTGCTCACAGTCCCAGAGCAAATCTCTTTTGCTATAAAGTTTACTTGTGTTTCCCCTCACCTCCCGCCCAAGGGAACCTTGGAAAGGGCTTTAACCAAAGCACTGGCAGGAGTACATTCACTGAAATACTGCTTGGTACAGTGATTTATACATCTGGCTGAAGTATCCAACCACTGGATGTCACTGTTACTCCACACGATGTGTGCAAATACAGCCATGAGACCACCACCACCATAGAGGAGCTGTTTACTGCTAACTCCTTCAGGAAAAATAAAACAAACCAAAACCTTGAAAAAGTACAGTGAATTTAAAATTCAGGAGGAGTGCAAGGGAAAACCATGCTTAGAGAGCAAAGTCTTAGGGAGTCAGCAGTCCAAAGGGTGGTCAATGGTGGCCTATGCTAGTACATAAAAATTTAGATTTGAAAGAAACTGAAAGAAAAGTTGGGTTTTCCTTCAGAATGGGAGAATGGGAGAACAGGTCCTTCCTCTAGTCCTTTACATTTCTGAGTTCTGGAGCTACCATCTGTTTCCATTTGATGCCCATTACATACAGCCATTGTTCTGCAGGTACTTTTCCAGCTGGAAGAAGACTGACTGGCATTACTCATTTAGGTAGCACCAAAAAGACACGCAGCCACGCACTCAAAAAATTCCCATCAGTCCTCAGCTGGGTATCCTAACAGTGAATGGCTTTCAGTTCCATTAAGTTTCCTAAGAATAAATTGGTTTTCTGGTAAAAAGAGTTGTAAGCTGCTTTAAGGTTCCTCACATTGTACTGTAAATGGAATTTTCAATACTCTTAAAAAAAAGGATGTTAATCTTCTCCATAGAATGCAAAAAACCCTTTCTTGACCCCAAGTGATTTTTTCTGCTCCAGTCTTGAGCATGAAACTGCTTCGATCTACTAGATAAGGCAAAAACCTATTTTCTTTTTCCTCCTGTGTATCATGCTTCACCAAGCAATTGTTTTATCCTTATTTTAACCCCCTCACCTGGCTGTCTCTACTATTTCCAGTAGCCTTTAAAAATACAGAAACAACACATCTTACTGTTTCTAACATCAGCTCCGAGAAGCAACATGAGGATTTCCATAGAATCTGAAAAAATACATCATTTCAATTTATCGTATAATTAAGTGAGCTTAACCAAAACCCATGTCCCTAGTAAATGTTAAGTCCGCACTTTAAAAGCAAAAGTAGTCCTCATTGGTAAAGGGTTATGATTTATGTGCAGCAGATTCATCCTACTTCATAGACTCATGGAATCATTAAGGTTGGAAAAGACCTCCAAGATCATCTAGTCCAACTGTCGTCCTACCACCCATATTACTAAACCATGTCCCTAATACCTTATTTAGCCTTTCCTTAACCACCCCGAAGGATGTTCACTCTACCACCTCCCTGGGCAGCCTGTTACAAAGCCTAACCACTCTTTCTGAGAAGAAATTTCTCCTCATTTCTCACCTAAACCTTCTCTGGTGCAACCTGCAGCCATTCCCTCTCATCCTATTTCTGGTCAACTGCAAGAAGAAGCTGTACTTCTTTACAGTCATTTTAACTTCTGTTTCAAACTTCATCTAATGATTTCTCAAGTGAAAAGTTAGTGTTAGGAATGAAAATAAAACCAGAAGTTCATAATGAGAGCTTGAAAGGTGTCTAAAATATGCAAGCATAAATAACAAGATTCTGTCCCTAACTACCCTTAATTATAGTGCTTAATTTCGCTTTGTATATGCGATAACAAAGGAGAAAAATAATTTTTAAAAGCTTTCCTTTGCAGCTAAATATATACAATATTACAATACATTATTGTTAAAATTGGAACTCTGTATTATCAACATTAACTACTGAGGTACAGCTTCAAATTTAGCACAGTGCTTGGATTTCCAGTCAATATGTGAATCTGTTACTGTTGTTAGATGTTACATGATTTTATGTTCTTGATGTTCATGTACTATAATTTGTTATGCTTCTAATTAGACTTAAAGCTATAGACAAGTTTAGAAACATATAATCTGTATAATCAGGAAGATGAGAAGGCCTGGGACTCAAAGATAGAAAAAAACATATGGAATGCCTTAAAGATGATCTGTTCATTTATTAACATGCAGTGGAAAATGCCACTTTAATGATACAAACCGAGGGATTTCCAGAGAACTGAAGAAGTGGAGTACATACAGCTTTTTCACTATAAAATGCAGCATTGATCTTAAATTTCTACATGATGGGAAAAAAAAGGAAGAAGAGGAGTCAGGAATTAAACGAGATTGAAGAGCCATGGGAATTCTCTGAAAGCCAGAGACATGGGATATAAACAGCCATGGTCAAAATATTTCAACTGAACACGGCTTTTTAACCATCTTGCTAGGTCCAGATGAGAGAAGATGAAAAATAATCACAGAGTTGACCTTTACTGAATGGCTCATCAAACCTGGCTTGCCCTTGAGATCAGCAGGACATACAGACCCAGCATTTCATAAGGTGTACTCCGAGCCTAACATACCATGGCCACAAACTCTGCCAGACCGTTTTTATGATGGTGATACTGTCCACAGTTTCCTAATGAAATTGAATGTGGTGGAAACACTCGTATCAATGCAAATCATCTGCCGGAACAATAGACTGTAAAAGGCAGACAACAGTACGGAACATCACATGTACCCTGGCCATTTTATGTTAGTTTTTCATCCATAGTTTGACTTCTCTTTTTACTTATCGACTGGTCTAATAAAATGTGGGTCATTCATAACTGCAGTCAGCAATACAGATTCTGCCACGAAAAGCACTTTTAACTTCAATTGAAAGGGATGAATTGGTCAAAGAAGGTTCATGAAAGCAAAAAACTATCTGAAAATGTCTTTCTATTGTCTTTAGACTGTTACAATGACAGATCCTTGGCTATAGGAGCAGAGGGGTGACAGTGATGGGGGCGGGGGAGGAGAAGCCCTGATTACTGGAAGATCTCATGTAGTATATTACCTGACAGAGCAAAATACTGAAATTCCACAAATGGTACCTTGAGGCATTTCCTGGCCTTAGATAAGTCCTAGTTTGAAATTTTCTCCCTTTAATCTCTTTGCACTGACTTTAAATGATTCCCTCTTTCACGGCGGGTTGTTAAGCTGCTCCTGGTGCCGCCTGCCGCAGAGGAGCTCTGACATTGCAAGGGTATTTTCTTTGATGAACTGTAACGAAACCCGAGTGCGAGGCTGCATTGTCTTCAGCCTTCATAATGGGATTGCTCATTAAATGGAAGGTAAACATATTAAGAATGACAATTTTCATCCAATCATTCAATTTAGAAAAGGACAGACGTTCCTTGCAAAGTCAAATAGCACGGCAAGGTTATCCGTAATAGGGATTTTACAGTACAGCTGTCAGCATTCAGAGATCATCTGTTTACCAACAGGTATCGCCGTCGCTGTTGGTGGGAGAAAACTGAAGAATGGCAGAATCATGTTCCGTATCTATGGCCTAGAACATTCAACAAATCTTGATACTGCAGAGATGACCACAGTTGTGACACGTTTGTAGCTACAGCATTTATTTTGCCAAGAAAAAAAAAAGAGGAAATTTCAGTCACAAAGGTGTCAGAACTGCAGAAGCATCTAAATACTGTACAGGCTGATCGTCCAAATGCTCCTCAGCTTGGTGCTTATTACCATGAATACCCTTACTAAAATTAATGGAAATAGTTAAGTAAATAAAGCTTTTAATGCCTTAAATTGCCTGAGTTTTCAGGTCCACAGGTGCATAAATGTAGATCATTACGCCCCCACGGAGTCCCCTGACTTCCCAAAAAAACCCTTCTATTTAGGTGAAATCACCTGCCCACACTGTTCTTTTCTTTAAAAATTAGAGATGTGGTTTGTGGAATAACACACCAGTTAATTTCTCTGAACTTCTTCAACAAGAAATTATTTGCTTCTTGTTCAGACAGATGAGAAACTAACATAAAGATACAATGTAAGCGCCAAAATGCCATTGCTAAAGTTTGATGGAAATGTGAATACAGCCACCTTCCAGAAAAAAATTTTATGACCGTAAAGAAACTCTGCTTTCACATGGTCATAAAACCCTCAACTAAAATTTGCAAATAAATTTTTATTTTTGTAAAGGTTTTTCTGCTTTTCATTTGGAATCTGCAGTCTTTTAGACTTGATGGTCACTCTCACCAAATACTTGTCTTCCAACTTTTGCTTTACACAGACACCGAAGACCACAAAATCCATACAGGTGTCTCAATGTGAAACAGTTTTGCTCACATGCCTTTGCCCATTTCATCTACCTTCTTCCTCTTTCAGGGATTACACTTTCAGAAGTATCAAGGTAACTAAACACACAAAAGCTCAGAGAGATGGTAAAGCACTAGATCCAATCTTACTGTTTTCAGAGTTACTAGGAGAAATGCAAGTAAAGGTGACCTCAAACACAGTTTCTAAGAGTCAGTTCCATCTTTAAAGCAGTGCTTAAGATTGACCACATGATATTTTTCTGATACATTGCAACAGAAATTATTATGAATACTGTATTCTTTTGTAGGATTTTTTTTTTTATTTTACCAATAAAATTAGAACTTCTTTGAACATTGCATGCAATTTGGATCTGGTAATAGGTCACCACCTGGAAAGCTAATTACCATGCCTATTGCTTGTTGGATCTTTAATTCTGATGTTATATTAGACACAATATATTGGTACATCTTAAAGCTGATACTGGATTCACTTTGAATCTGAATTTTCCACTATTTTCTGTAATGTACATCAGACCAAACCTTGGATGGAGTAACTGTACCAAACTCCACATCGTACAGTGTAAATGCAAAGCTTACTGGCAATTACTGAAAGACCTCCTCAAAAATTACAACTGTAAAACGAATGCAACCTGTCATACCAAATTAAGCACATAATAAATGTATACGAAGCCTGCTTTCATCTAGGCATAAAATATATATGCTCCCAATGGGCTGCTGAGTCTCTGTTGAGTTGCAGCTAGGGAGGAAGTGTGGGCCCATCTCTAGTTCCAACTCCAGTGGCTCATAAACTGGATAATAACTCTGGAAACTAAATTAACATGGCAGACTACAAAATACTAAAAAACCCAGACAATTTCCTCAAGCCACTAAGACATGGGGATCATTCCAGGTTTCTTGAATTAGTGGTCACCATGTCACTTTCTTTAGGGGGCAAGAGACATATTGTTCTTCCTCTTTTTATCTCTTATGAAAGAGATGCTTCACAATTTCTGCCCATAGATGAGACACATCATATTTGTAAGTATGACGTACACAATATGGGTGAATATGCATGACTGACAAGTAAAGTATATTGTAAATCTTTGAGGCAGGATCCACATCTTCTATATTTTGCACTACTTTACAGTATCAAAGTTTGCAAGTAACAATAATCATCACAAAAATTTCTGCACAATTGACTTTTTTTTTTCTGCTATTTAGGGAAAGAACTAAATACGTATTCTTTTTCTCAAAAGTGAAAGAACTACTTAAGAAGAATCTCTAACAGAGATGATAATTTTCAGTACAACTGGGAATTAGTTGGGAAATTCTGGTCCTGATGCTGTGCCAATATTTGAAGACTGTAATGGACAAACTGTATGTCAGTTAATACAGCCTCAATCCCAGGCAAAAAACCAACCAGCTAGGAAAAAAAAAAGAAGAGATTAAAAGATTATACTGGATTTAATTAGGAGAGAATTAGAAGTTAGGAATTTAATTAGGCAACACAACATGATAATATGGAAAATTTATTTTGTCAGAGAAATACTGTTTCATTCTCAGAGATTTCTTTAAATTTGATAGCTGAGAAAGGCAACTGTGTTTATATATACAATATTTCGATTTGGTAAGGCATCTTAATACTTTACAGCATTAAGACATTTCTCAACCACACTCTCTTTAAGAGATCATATAAGATCTCTGCTCCATCATATTCATCAGTGCTTCAATGAAGTGTTAGATGATGAGAAAGACAGGTGCTAGGTGGGCTGCTTGGTAAGTGGAGCAAATTCAGGCAAAATATTTTTTAACATAGTCACATGGAGATTCAAGCATTTCGGGACAAAAAATGCAAGTAATACTTCTAAAACAGGGAGGAAGAATTCTGGAAAATGCTAACTTTTAAAAGGATAGGAGGTTTTCAGAGACAAATGACTTTAAATGAATTTTTAGTACATGGTGTCTTGGCAAACAGGACTTAAAGTAACCTAGACTTCATAAAGCAACAACCAGCTAATGTTTAGAGAAGGGAGGTTTACCTCTCTATACAGCACCTGGTCAGTGATGGAATACTGTTTACATTTCTCATGCCCATTCTTTTAAATCTGTAGTCATTGGAATTAATAGCTGGGAAGCTGGATGGCATTGCATTTATCTGTTCTTTCATCGCAGTTCTTTTTTGAAGACATGAATTACATATTTTTGAGGACTGATGCACACTTGACTGTTCAAATTAGTGGGACATCTAGTCTTAAAATGTATAAAACTTGAAAGCTGGTAAAAAACTAGCCATCCTAAACTGGCTACTTGATGTCTACTGGACTGCCTCTGCAAAAAAGCTCCTTCTGAAATATTTCCCACTTTATGCTGTCCATCATTTAAATTCACAGGAAGGTTTCCAAGGGAGATTGGAATGAAAATTTAGGTGCATCAAAATTTAGTTTGTATGCATAATATACCACTGCAATATCTATTGGAGATAGTTGTACAAAGATTCCTTGCTTGGGGACACTTGGGAACATCCTATAATGTAACGCCATACAAAGAGGCATAAACAAGGTAACTTCTAGGAGCACAAACATACTTTTGTACCCATAGTAATTACTCTCACCAGAAATGTATTAGAATGGGCACAGTGCTAACATGCTGCAGCTACAATGCTGCTTGCTGCATTACTGCCAGCTCCTTTGCACTAAACTTTGCTGACACAAAATAAAGCTATATAAAAAGCTATATATGGATAGGGAAAGAAGTATTCATAGCAAAATCACTGAACTATCTTAACCTTAATTTTTCCTTATTTATATTATTATTTTATACAAAATCAAAATATGAATAAAAATATTTTCTATTTAATTGTTGCTAAAACTAATGTGTAGTTATGAAGCTAACCTTTGGCTTCTGATGTAAGGATGTGAGGCCTTTACACGTGAAAAAAAAATCTCTTGCAACTTCTAGTAACATGACTGAGCATCAGACATTATAACATGAAATCAGGAAATGTCTCCACAACTGACTGCATGCCCACTGAGAAATATCCTCTGAATAAAACTCTGTTCAAGCAGGCATTTAGTATCTACTCAAGCAGGAAAACAGTGCGCATCACAGCTTTGCAAGAAATAACTTGATATGGCAGACTATGCCATAAAAATATAACTGCAAAAATTTAACAAAATGCTTGAAAACCTGAAAGGGTCTAAAACCACCAGAAATGGCCTATTATTATCAGTTATCTAATAAGAGGAAAAAGCAAACTACAGTTGGGATGCAGTTACTGCATTGTGTCTGAGAGCAACTTTTGAAGATGAGGGATTTTATGCACCAGAGGGTACAAAAGTCTGAAGCGTGAAAAGAAGGAACAATACTGCAGATTATTTCTAAAACATACTGAATTCAGGGGAAAGAAACAACCCAAACTTCACAAAATGAAAAACTCAGGCTCCCCAATCTGTTTCCATCCTAAAGCAATCACGAACCTCATCAAATCTTACAACGTCCTATCATTTCGATTTATCCTTTACATTTTCCTGTAACTTCATTCATGATTTTGATCGTATTTCAGAATCTGTACCATCATAACTCTAGTTTTTCAACAAAAATGTCCTCTAAGGTTTCCATTCCAAAACAGTTTGCATGTCATGGCTCTGAAGTTTTAAAAGAAGAAGTGTTAGTCTAGGTCATTTGTATAGGTCACTTAGGATAGTAAGAATGTAACAATATTTTTGGTTTTAATGCTCAGTGATTTCACATATTCCTTGTGAGCATTAGTTTTTCAGTAGGGAAGTATAGACAATGGTGCTAATTCCAATTTTAATTAACAGTTTCATAAGTAATCTGATGGGATAACAACATTAATTAAATTCACAGATAATACTAAATTAAGATTTGCTGTAAGCACTAATGGGATTGGGGTTATAATAAAAAGGAATGATAACTTACTAAGAGTAACTCCTTCCCAGACCAGAGGATCATTCTGTATCAGTATGCTCTACTAACAGCTAAGTGACAGTTAAGATTTTAAGTTCTTGACATCACTCACCATATTTTAGTAAGATGTGCTTATTCTGATGTAAAAAGTAATCATAATGGTAATCCACAGACACAAGAAGAAAGTCTCTCTCACGTATGCTAGAAGTGAAATAAAAACATCTGGAGAAACCACCTTGGAACACACACACGCAGTCAAGGACTTTGGTGACACTTTTCCCAATGTAAGCAAGGAGCAAAGAGAACAGTGTGGTGAAAGTTATGTCTGAGGGAGGCATGGGTAGTGCAACTCTTTATTAGAAATCTGAGATTCTGGTTATATGCTGCTGTATTCACAGAACTGATTTCTTATTCCACGTGACTGCTGATAGTAGGCTTGGAATATTATATGCAGTTTTGAAGCTTCTCCATGCTGCCAAATATGAGCAGTTTTGGAGGAAATGCAAGAAGCAGTTGGGAAAGTTCATTCCTTGATTCTTTTTTAAAAAATAAGTTAAAAAAACCCCACAAAAGTTGATGAGGAGAGGACAAAATAAAAAAATTCACATCCAAATGTGCATGTAGAAAAGGGGGTGTTCAAGGAGATAGAAACAGACATATTAAAAAATAACATGATTCACATTTTTTAAATTAAATCCAGATATTCCTAAACTAGGCAGACTTCGATCTTTCCAACCATTAAATTCCTCTGTATTGTTCTACATTTAATTGCACCCATTGTCTAAGAATTAATATTAGTTAATAGACTTGTTATCTTCTTTATTAGTGCTCATTATGCTAAGCTACACTGCTGTATTGGACAGCTGCCATTCCTATTTTATTTAAATTTTGTGTACTAAATATATTTAATCCGTTCACTGCTGCCAAACACTAACAAAAGGCAAGAACTCTGGGAAGGAAATTGAATTTAAATATCTAAATGAACACAATGTGTATAATAAATTATTATCAAATATCAAAGGATAATCCTACTTTGGCAAAGGAGAAAAGCAGGTGTGATAGATCTTTTATATCATAAATATTGAACTGAGATCATGTTAAGTCCATTTTTAAAGGATAAAGTTTAAAACGTGCTGCATATTTCACTAGACTCTTAAATGTTTATATCAAGAAAGCATTGTTGCAATATAGCAAGTCCAGGTTGTTACAAGGAGGTATTTTGAAATGGGCCCATGACAATCAGCTAGAAGCCAATGTAGGTTTTGCTATTGTAACATAAATTTTCTTGAAAAGTTTCTCAGCAGTATGAATTTATTATGTCATTACTTCATGTATTCTGCCTGATGACTTGCAGAAAGATAGTTTTGCCATTGACTTGACATCTCGTCATAACTTCAGTCTCACACTTATTTTGAAACTCCAGTGAAGACATGGAGCTGTATTCAGTAGAATAGCCTGATCCTTCCCTTCACCATAGAACAGCTCTTGATCAACACTAAAACAATACAAGGCTCCTCCAGAGTCAATGTGTCTACTCCAGAAAGATCAGCTGTAAATGTGCAACATTTCTTGAGGAAATTGGGGAAGAAACCAGGATTATTTGCACCCAGCATCAGTCATGCACAAACGTGGCTAGAGCTACCTCACTGCTGAGGACAGCGGGGTCTTGACTTGATTCCCCCACCCCGATGCTAAACTGTGTGCCATGGTGTAACCTGGCCCGTGCTAAAGCCAGCACAAAGTGTAGTGAACACACACACATCCTTGCCAGGTACTCAGCTCTCCACAGCAAGGGATGTGGTATTTTGCTGAGATGATTCACTTCTTGTCAATGACGGTTTTATTAATTTACAAGTTCCTCCTATTGAGACTGTCTGAACAAGTGGAGAAAGAATGAACATCAACGTATGAGTAATTGAGCAGCACTCCTGAGGGGCTGCACAGTCAGCTGGTGGGTCCCACTACAAAGGGAGGTAATGGAAAGATGGCAACCCATGGCTTCAGCTATTCAGAAGCTTTTGACCCTGTCAAACCAAACGGCGCACAAAGGGCTGAAGGCAATTTTTTTCAGTACACAGAGAGGAGCAAGAGTGTCAAAGATGAAGCGCTAGAAGCCAAGAATGTATCTGTTTTGTACATATAAATTACTGAAACTGATGATTCAATAAAAGAAAAAAATGTGTATTTGAAACTTAACATGGTTTTTTGTTATTGTACTTGGAAACTAAACATAATTAGTGCTAAATCTTTGATAGCATTTATTTTTTAAAATTTTAATTAAATAAACCACATTTTTTGTTTAAAATTAATAAAAGAATCAATAACTTTTTAAAAAGAATTATAATCCACATGGACAGTGAAAAAGACAAGCTGGTTGAACGTGTGTGCCTCAACACCTCAGCACTGATGTCCTGCCCTAGCAAGATCTTGATTATGCCGGAATTCATCCTACCAATGCCCAAGTTGGCACTGTAGTTTGGCAAATTCAGACTCGATAGAGAAAAAGACCTCCAGAAAACAAATTGAGGCCAATTAAGTGACTTTCTGGTGACTCCTCCATCTTCTATCCCACTTTCTAGAGAGGATGATAGGAGAACTGAACGCATAAGTTAAGCATGCCAATTACATACCGGAAGTCTGGGGAGAACCTAGGCATTATCTCAGATATTTCATGGTGTGCAAGACATGACAATCATGATTTGCATAATCACAGAAAAAAAAAGTATAGGCTTGGCTCACTATTGGCTTTTATCTGAAGTCAGAAATGATGGTAACCAAGCCTTCTGTGATGACAGATTCGTGTTCAGATGATGCTCTACAGGGCATTATGCCACAACTAACCCCTCCCTTTCCTTCTCTCCAGTTGTCACATGTAAGATTTTCGTGTTTTGCTCTTGCACAGTAAGTGCCCAGCTTTAATATGTTGGCAAGTAAACAGACGGAGAGATGTAGATGACTGGCATTGTCCCTCTACTGCTTTTGTACTACTGTGTTAGTAAATACTGCTGCTGGTCTTTCCTGAATTCGGGTGCTTGCAGAAATGCTTCAGGTTTTCCATTGTCCATCCGTTTCTCCAGGCTCACGTAAACTGAGTTGTACTTTAAAATATCTGTGACAAGGAAGATCATTCAAAAGCTCATCCCGAAAGCACAATTAAGCAGGAACAGTTTTCCTCTGGGAACACGTGTTCTCCAAGAAGCACAAAAACAGACAACCAGAAATGATTCTCTAATTTTATCTGCAGGATTGGTAATGAATCAACAAAATGGGGTGGGGAGGGGTTTGTTGGTTTGGGTTTTTTTTTATTAGAAAATTATTTTAAACAGTGTAATGGCAAGAATTTGCCTATCAATCCATATATAAGTATTTTCAGCATACTGAGTTGCAAGTAATAGCTGAGGGCCCTACAATGTCAGCCTTTAGATAGTCCTAAACAGACGCCACAGAACATGCAGCTACCTTTATGAAACTGTCCGGTCCTTTTATGATCAGTTATGTTTACTCTTAATTCTTGCAAATCCAGCCACCATTGAAATTCCTGGGTACTCCTTCCTTCCTCCTAATTTCACCTGTGGTTTTCAAAACCACAGAATACCATCCAAACCACAACAACCTTTGCTTACCCTGAAGTGGTGTGAGGGCAGACCTGTCTAGCAGAAATAGCAAAGAAAGAAGTAGAAGGAGACCTTTCTTAAATTAATACTTTTGCTTGCTGCTGTTCTCTAATACTTTTGGGGATGTATGAGCACAGCCTAATCCCCTCAGATCGCCTCCTTTTCACAGAATGTGGTGTCGCCCAAGTAAGCAGGGCTACACTGAAATATTTCCACTCCCTTCACAGCTCTGCTGCAAGACCTGTCACAGTAAGAAACATTCAAATAAGTAAAATATGACTTCTCGACTGTTTAAATTATGTAAAATGCTAACAATATTCTAAATAGAGGGAAAACTGTTTCTTTAATGCTCCTTTTTTGACAGTTCACCACAACTGCATCCATTTCAAAGGCTTCTGCTCCCCACACAGAATTAAATAGCTGCTACAAATGTCCTTTGAACAAGAGCTGCCATCAGTGGGATAGGAACACAAGCAGCCTGGGGGCTGGTATCAAACAGTCCCCCAAAAGAAAGATTAGGAAGCAACCAAGGACATCTAAAGAGAGAAATCTAGGCTGAGAACTATTTGAGGAATTATCTTGAGAGAGATTTCTTAAAAAAAAAAAATCAAAAAAAAAAAAAAATCAGACATGGTTTACAGTATAAAGCATCTTCTACCAGCGCGGTCCAGGGCAGATAGGTATTTTAGTCTAGTCTCAGTCCTGACAGCCAAAGCCTGACCTTCTGCAAGTGAAGCAATAGCAACCCTGGGTGTTACGCGAGCCTTTGATTGACACGTCTCTACTGTGGCAGTCTGTGTAGGTGTCTGTCAGCACAAACAGCTCTAACGCCAATGTGACAGCGCCATTGTCTCTGCAACACTGGCTCTGCCGCCCAAGTATTACAAGACTATACTATGAGCTTCACGATGTCACTGTGTCTTGGAAGCGTCTCTTCTTTGTCTAGGTTATCAGCATAAATGGACACTGTTTCCCTAGATATGGAAAGGGATCCTGCTTTTTTTTTTCAGCCCAAGGGTAAAAAAACCCATCACATATGTCCAGCTGCCAGACATCAGAGAGAATACAGGTATTCCTTTGGCCATTTAAAAAAACCCTCACAAATCTAATGGAAAATGCTCTTTATCTTGCAGGGAAAGCACAGCTCTGAAGCAAAAAAACAAAGGACATAAGCAAAAGATGGTGCTGCCACAGGTGGGTACTGTGTAGAGCTTATTGCCATCTTGTATGTGGACTCAGTACCCTTCCAGGAATGCAGAAGACTCTTGCAATGCCCAGAGGAAGGCTCACATGGCATAAAAGAATCTGTAGGCAAAGGGAACCCACAAGACTCGGAAGCTCCTTCAGACTCAACAAAACCATGGAGAAAGATGGAAAAGGAAGCCAGTGATTTACAACTCTCCATACCACAAGCATTAAAAAGTAAAAGGAGAAAACCCATTGTTCTTTATTGCCTCAGCATTTTGCTCCCAATGTCCCATCATAATTTCCAAACACTCCTCTGCCCCTGTTAGATGCCAGGAACAAAGACACACTATTTCAAGGTAGCCAGCTTGTTTCTGGGGCGTGTACGTGGTAAAAGAAGGTACACAGGGTGACAAATTGCTAATCAAGTATAACTATGTGGAGGAGAATGCCAAAAACATTTTGTTCCCAGCAAATATGTCCCTGAAATCTAGTGTGGGGTGACATTTGTTGAAGTTTTGTGCTTTAAAAAAAAAAAAAAAAGTCAACCAAAAAGTCTGGATTCCCAGAGAAAAGACTTTATCAGAGACATCTAATATGGTCAAAAGTAAAAATGCTCACAAACAAAGGAAACAAAAATATATTTGGAACAACACTGATTCAGGTTAATTTAAGTGTGGTAAAAATATCAAAGTATACCTGGAAAGAATTCATTCAGCAACTTGACACTTTGACTATGCCACATTGCAAATATACTAATGATGACTCATCAAAAGTCATGGTTCTACTCAAAAAAAGGGTTGTTTTTGTATTCAAGATCAAAAGTTCAAGTAGAGAAGAAACTGCTTGTGTTCTACACCCTTAGTTCAATAACCAAGTAAAAAAGACTGAGATTCATTTTTACTTTTGCATGCCAGTGCACATTAATTTAAGTTTTCATGAGGTAATGACAGTTTTGTTCTCTCACTGGTTTTGGGGTTTTTTTTTTGGCCTTTAACATGAGGAGGAAGCAAAGCAAAGAATTTCCTCTTGTTCAGATGGAGGTAGTGTAGGTGCTGGCCCAGACTTCTGTATTGTGCAAGGTGTTCCTGCTCTACTGAGAACAGGGGTGCCACTGAGTATGCATCTGCCTTTCTTCACTATTGTGCTCCAGCAGGTCACTGCTGTGAAGATGCGAGTGGCACATGTGAACACTGGTAGGCCTGAGGTGCCTTGCGATAATAGCCTCAGTACCTGACGAGTTAGGATCTGGCTTAGTTTTGTGATATTTCTGCTCCCTGTATGATTTTTTTCAGTGTCCCCCAAACCAATTGGTGCCTGCTCAAATAGTAAATAAATCTTTGCCATCTATCTTTCAGTTTCACGAGGCAAAGATCAGTCTGGGCCCACAGGAGTTGCAATTGGGATAGTAATGGCACTGAATCCTCCTGCTTGGTCTTGCAACTTGTTGTCAGTGGATGATAACTATCCTTACTCTGGATTTTCTGATGCCAAGCTAATTACCATTGTCTAGTCCTAGGCAGGAAAGCAAGCTAAACTTCTACTGTCAAACCAGCTCTCTCTGGATAGGAAGAGCTCGATGCACTATAGCAGGAATGAAATTTTGTCGTATGAAAGTTCTGCAACAGCCAACAAGTAGCTGCACTTTCCTACACCTCCCACGGAATATTTAATGGGCTTGCAACTAGTACTCCACCGTAAGCAACTGGTGTGTAAATGCCTGTATCATTTGGTGACTTTCCTTTACTGTCTTCATCAGGCATACCTCAAGTGATCTCATTTCCAACGTGGCACCCTTAGCTGTTCCAGTTGTTGCTTTGAGTGAAGGAATATAAGAGGATTGGTCACACTAGAACAAAGTATCTCAGCTAATTTTTCCAAAACAGAAGCTTCTGTCAAGAAAGTGGTGATGAGACTGAGAGTTAGTTTGAGAAACAGTGGAGATAGTGGCCGAATGCTTTAAAAAAAACACAGAAAAGATGGAAAAATGAAATTTTAGGGAGTTTTATCCTCATCACCTACCACAGCCTGTGAGCATCTCTGTTACAGCATGGCACAACGCTGCATGCCTGAAGGTAATTATTAAGACAGTAGGGTGCCTTCATAGTGCTACGATTAGTTTCTGCCCCTGAAAAATGTTGTGAGAAAGGGCTGTCTTGGAAAAAAAGATTGCAATATGAAAGAAATGCAGCATTATAACAAAGTTAGAAGTTGTGCACTACCAGAAATTCTACCAATGCAATATTTTTGTGCACTGATGAGAACTTGCAGGTAGCAGTGCTTGGACTTTGTAACCATACTGGATCAAAAATAAACAATACAGGCTGTATCTTTTGAAATCCTGGAAGAATAAAGGTGAGGTATCCAGTTATTATGCAACATGATGCATTATATGACCTGAAGTAGCATAATAAATGCTCATCAGAAAATAAAATACTTCTAGAAGGTCTATTAGCATGTTTGACTACCACTGATTTCAAACTCTATTGACTTGCTGACTGTTCAGGAATATGAATTTGGACTTTAATACAGCATAATAACTAGGGTATACTACAATATATTCTACTGAGTGCACTAAAGATACCACAATGCCTGCGACATGTGAAGGTAACTCCTACATTTGCAATGGCAGTTTCTAAACACATTGTTGTAATTGTCACTCAAGAGCCTGTTCAATCCCCAAATTTAAAGTCATCGTCAATAATTCTGGATTACAGCTTTTACCCAGTTATTTCATGTATAGGGAGCTCACTGGGGTTACAAGATTCCTGTTACAAACATGTACAGGATAAATGGCACTATATTAAGCTGTAGTACAAATATTTGGCTCGTCGCTTCATGGTTCACAGATAGCTTAATGATAGAAAATATGCTCCTTTTGTGTTTCATTAACCTTCTCATTGCTTTGGGCAGAAGTCAACTCTAAAAATGAAGAGATAGAAAACTGTGAGGTAAAAAAAGAAGAAATGCAATGATCACTACAATTTAGTCACATACCCATATCAAATTCAAAACTGACAAGCAAATGCTGGTTATGTATGTCACTTTACACGAGTATTAATCAAAATATTTATACCTTGCAATTGCATGAGCTGGCATGCATAAATCTTGTTGTGAGGAAAAATATGTCAAGAATGTACTAGGGATTGTAAAATGAAAGTATGAGAAGAGTGCTTCTCATCCTTCTGAAAAATGTCTAAATTATCAGCAGTAAAAGGTCTCTAAGCAGGAACCACGACAGCCTTTTGCTTTTATAAACACCATGACACTGAATGCCTTTAAGGGCAAAACCCAGTGCTGTGATCCAGTGAGAATCTGGAAACCCTCAGATCCCACTCCTCGAAAGTAGTAAGATACAATACTTAGAAGTGATGACATTTTAACACAGAAAAGCTGCTACTGACCCTAAAGTGATTGCTGCTTGCCCTAGGGTACGGGCAAACCTAAATCCACATTTGGAACATGAACAGAAAATGATTCTCTGACAGAATCAAAAAGAAAAAGCAAAAGCAAAATGTGCTTGCTCTGCAGCCTCTCAGGGATTCTGAATAAATCCACTCAGATCATAATAACAGAAAATAAGTAATGTGTATCTCTCTAGTCTGCCACAGTTTTGTTCCAGATGGATGGAGGGAGGAAAGAGAGGAGGAGACTGCATTAATCATCATTCTCTATATAGCTTTAGTACCTATGCTATCTTCTTACAGAGCTCATTTCAGAGGGCTTTCACGCTGGAGATCTGTGTATGAGAAAAGTTGCATAACAAAATTCACCAAGACCAGGCAACCACACCCAAATCTGGATATATGTATGTGAGTTAAAATATTTCTTTCCCAAAACGACCTTAAAGTTTTAACTATTTTATCAGCCCAGAATGGCTTCTTAAAAGAAGTATTTCTGTACTGCCAGGTCAGAGACAATACATAACAGTGTGATGGCTTAATTATGAAAAGATTGACACCAGGGAACTGCCAAAGAATCATTTCAATGAAACTCAGCAGCTGAGAATTTGGATGTGCCTTTGCAGAAAGCATCGCCATAGCCAGCGTGTGAGCTGCCACCAAACAGATGCGTCTCTGCTTAGGGTGAGCAGGACCAGAGGGCGAGGAAATTCACTGCCTGGCCTCCCACACCACCGACAGGCAGCGCAGCAATAATGCTGCCAGTGCATCATAGTAAAAACGCAACACATGTGGGCAGGTTGGGAAATAAAGATAAGAAGCAGAAGGTGGCACAGAGTATTTCCAGTGATAGGTATGTTGAAACACTAGCCTTTTGGGGGTTTTCTTCCCCTTTTGTATTGCCAAACACATGAATGGATTAGATTTTGTCCTATATTACATCTAAAATAGTGGAGAAAACAGCGTGGGATTTGGTGCATAGGAGATGTTCAGAGGGGTCTCTAATCTGAAACTGGGCACCACAGCACATCGTAGGGAATCTCCTCTCTCACCCCTGGGATCCTGGCACACAGGCACTAGCTGACAACTGTTATCAAAGAGCTCACAGTACGTTCACAGTTTGGCAGAGAGGCTGGTTATGGCACGTTTCATGGACTTCCTGGGTCTGCTTGACCACCTGTTACTTCGGGGCACCTCCCATTCCCAAAAGCGAGGCTTGGAAACAAAGCTACCTCTTGCACCTTAACCTTTCCACTCATTGTTTTCCCTCCAAGGCTTCACTTGGCCCTTTGGCACACCTGCTCCACCTAACTACTTCTGTACAGAACAGCAAGTGAAGAGATTTAACTTGTGAATTAATTACCCTGATACGAAGTCACCAGGGAATACGCCAGTGCAGATTGCTCCTTTGCCCCATGGGAAAATGTGTCAAAAAGAGAGTAGCAGCAACATGTCAGGCAACCTAATGTTTCCAGAGCTTGACACAACATGTTCCGGGAATGAAAGATACTGAGCTTTAATATGATCACAAAGTAAAGGCAAAATCACCCTGCTCTCAAGAAGGTTTAGAGGAAAGCACAGTTATATTTGTGGGCAATGAGCTACTAGCTGTCTTCTGTGACAATTTCTCCCACATATTTGAAAAATCTGTACAGAAGATGGACATGTTTAAACAACTTTTAAGACTGTAAATGTCACCTGTGCTGAGCAGGAAAAGTGTAGGTTAGTGGTGACAATCTCAACTTCACATTGTCTATTCTGGCCTAGATCTCAACATAAAAAACCCACATTTGAAGCTTCTGCAGTATGCAGGGAATAGTTGAAATAAGGACCATTTTTTAAACTTCTGTTTTAAGTTTGCTAACTTGCCTACTTTGCCTCTGATTTTTGCCTCTAGTCTGCATTACTGGGTTTTGATAACAGCGCCCCACTTCCCAAACCTACAGAAAGAGCAGTACTGGAAATTATGACAAACGTGAAAAAACTTTTAAACCACCATTTAAGCAAACAGATGTGCAGTTTTCCTTTATGATACATGTTGCTAAGAACAAATATATCTTGGACTCCCCCAGGCACAGGGACTAAAGAAAAGGAAAATTGTAAAATTACTCCCCTTTTCGCTGACATGAATAAAATGCTATCTCCTTTGCATTTACATCCTTTGCATGAATTGTTAAGCAAAACCCTGTTCGGTGGCTGCTATTTTAAACTAAGAAATTGTCAGGTTTCATCATTAATAAAATATCCAAATATGATCTCTTTAAGACATGTCACATACCAATGGTCTTCAAAACTCAAGTTTAAAAAAATAAAACAACTAAGCTAGGAGCCTTAGGGAAGTATTTAAAAAGGAATAAAAATGTATGGAAAAGCAATGTATGCTTCCATATCTCAGGATCTCTTATAGTGATGTTTCCCATTAACCTGCCTGGAGGTACGGAAACAATATAATCAGAAATATGGGCTTGAACTATGGGTGTTGATCACCAGATCTGGATGCAGTGGGAAGCACCTTGGTAAGAGGGAGACCTGAGAAATGCCAAGAATAAAAGAGGTCTTTGAGGGTCCTCACAGTCCCAGCCATGGAGGAGAGGAAGAGGCATGAAGTCTTTCCAACTGTCTGCACTAAGCTTGCCTGTTAATACCTCTCAAGCCCTAAATGCCAGCATGCCTATTCTTCCACAATGGCTGATTTTATAATATCTAGCACTGAATCACGGAGGGTCCAGCTGAGGAAACATTAAAATGCAAAAAATAAAAGGGCTACAAGAGGTGTTTTGTGAAAAGAGGTCTGTCCTACCTCAGCCTCCTCGCCACCACGGTTAGACTGCTGCTGCCCGTGTTAGCCCTGCCGACACATCACGGCGATGCAGCATAGTCAGCCAGGAGAGAAAAAGTTTGATCCACTGAGACTCAACAGATCTATTTCTTACAGTAGGTAAATGGGAAAAATGCCAGCTAATAAACACAGTGTAACATTCCCTAGTTGCAAACTGTAAAAAGATTTATTGATTTTTAGCATGTGACTACATCTACTGGAGGAAGTTGTGTTATGACCTGTGCAATACTGTTTAGTGTAGGAGATTTTAACTAAACATGTGACAAAACCACACAACAAAATATATATATTTAATTGCATCACATTATTGATAAGAAATTTTGTTCCCTTCCCATTTCCATCCTTTGAAATTATTACAGTTTTTAACTTTTTGGTTTACAGAAAAGTTGTAAGACATGGCACAAGGACCAAGTTTGAACACATCTGAAGAGAATAAGAGAAAAATGTAAGGTGAACTGAACATGAAAGATGACCAAAGAACACTGTGAGGGAATGATAAGTGTGACCTGTGGAAGGACCCAGTCAGGCACAGCTCTGCTATAAATTGATGGTTGGTACCATTTGCTCTGACTGAGCAATGACTGAGAGAGGCCAACTGGTTTGGGCTTTAGAAGTTAACTCTGTTCATAGTAGCTGCATTGCTGCCAAATGCATCTTATTATAAACAGATATTGAAGTCATAAAATTATAGTTTAACTGGTCAATGGGAAAATGTATTTCTTCTATTCACATTTCTCTACTCACATTTGATCCTTTCACAAACTGTGGAATGGGCTTAATCCCATGAGCAAGATGATGAACTCAAGCTTATCCACATCTATGTTTAGGTAAAGTCCTGAACACTTAGCTCAGTTGAAGTCGTAAGGATGACCACTAGGCTAAGATTTGGTGGCTAAAAATATCCTGGTGCTGACTCCAGCTACATGTGGCAGCATGTCTCCCTAGGAGATATGAAGAAGAATGTTTAAATTACGTTTGAAGCACTTATCATGCACAAAAGAGCAATTGTGAAATTCAGTGTATGCCTCTACAGAGAACTCCAGAATACAACTGTGCTATGAAGCCTCGACATATTAGATCCCCCACCAAACACAGGAGTGCTCTATAATCCCTTTCTAGATAAAAAGATTAATGGATATTTAAGATGAGCTTTTTACAAGATGTTTATAAACTAGAATGTGAAATTTTATACGGCAGATCCTAGATGTGATTAATTTTTAAGTTAATTTCAACATTTGTGCACAGAAATGCTTTTAAATTCTAAACTCAAGTACACTATAGAGATTTGCACACTATTAAGTCAGTAAAGTTCTACCTTTACTCATTGAAGGTGGTGTATATGGAATCAGAACTATTACAAATGTATTATTACTCTTATTTTATTGAGGAGCCCTCCGCAGAAAGGTACGCAGGAAACTGTAGCAATGGCCAAAGCTACATAAACTATTAATAAACATACTGGTGCAATGATTCTTTGTTTCATCTGTTTCTAATTCTTAATAAAAAAATGAAACCACTTTTAATGATATATTAGACCTGGGAAGTAGTGCTGGGCTAGAATTGTATTTTAAACAGAGTACAGAAGGAGTAAAAACCATAACAAAAATCATTTGTCCCAGTTTTCCAAGGAGTGGATTGAGATCAAGTTTTTTCTAAATTTTTTCTAAAAAACTCTGAAAGAAATTAAGCCTGTCTCTATCCAAAAACTTTGGTCAATAAAAACATGTTCTGTATATGCAGATACTCAAATTAAGCAAATTTAAAACACCAGTTTTGTTAGAAACTCTTTAGTCTTTTTATGTGTTAAATCATTTGGATTTGGACTCCGTGATCCTAATGGATCCCTTCCAACTCAGTAGGTTCTATGATTCGATGCTTCTAAGATCAAATTGGAAGTCATAGGTGAAAACTCTAAAACTACACAGGCTGAGACATGCCAGAGGGCAAATGCCATGATGCCAGCAGGCTTACAAATTACTCAACTCTGACCACATGACAACCAACTTCCTTTCTCCTCCAGTCTAAAACCATCTCCCAGATTAATTTCTTCTGCAGTTTGTTCACAAGGTGTAATGACATATTTTGTCCAAACAGAATTTTTGGAAGAAGCTTGTACAACTGTGCAATACAGAAGAGCAGAGTGCACCCTACAGCACAATGCTGGGGGGTATGGGGAGACATCTCCCTTCTTCAGCAGCTGCAGTGTGACAGCTCTGTAATCTGGAGTCTCACTAGGTCTGGAGTCTCTAACTGCAAGGATAATATTTACAGTGCTTGCTAAACAATGACGGTAGCAGTACTGCTGCCAGAACCCCAGGTGACAGGAGACAGGACAAGGGGAAATGGCACAAAGCTGCGCCAGGGCAGGGTCAGATTAGATGTTAGGGAAAAGTTCTTCACTGAAAGAGTTGTCAGGGCCTGGAACAGGCTGCCCAGGGAGGGGGTTGAGTCACCATCCCTGGATGTGTTTAAAAGATGGGCAGATGAGGTACTTAGGGATATGGTTTACCATAGGACAGGAATGGTTGGACTTGATCTTAAAGGTCTTTTCCAACCTTGTAATTCAGCGATTCTGTGATTCTCTAAACTCACCAGTTCATGTTTGCAAAGCACACTGGAGAAGGAAAGCAACAGTTTAGTTTTGAATTCTGAAGGATATCCAGTTTGCTAAAAGCCATAATTGATGAAAAAACAGATTCTTTGAAAGCCCATAGAACTGTAGATTTTGACAGATCTGAATAATGGGTCAAGTGGCTTCTTTGAACAGGGTTTTTTTTTCATTTTAAAAGACGTGTTTCTTCTTGCTTCTTCAAATCTGCAAATTTGGTATTTCATAAAATAAATAAACAAATGATTACTAATGGAATTTGATTTAAATGACAGTCATGAGACAAACTGATGCTTTTCAAGAACAGAAGAAAACAATGAAATTTTGTCCTGTATGGAAAGAAGTAAGAAAGATCCTATCTGGCAGCTTACTTAAGCCAAATCTGAACCATCACAGAATCTGCAAAATCAAAAGTTAAAATTTTATCAAAATAGCTATTCCTCCTTCTGAAAAGGCATTTGTTTATTCACTGAAGTGAAAACTCAAGAAAAAAATGGAAAAGAAAAAGGGTACCTAACCTCACCATATGTAAAAACAGAAGATCTAAGTAGGTAAGATATGAACATAATGCAAAACAAGTTCAGTGTCCTCAAATACACAAAATAATTCAGGGCATCAATTTTACACCTACGTTCACTTATTAAACATGTAAAATTAGTTATGTCACTACTGTCTAATAGTAACTGTTATTGACATGTCATCATAATCTCTGGCTTCAGCTTGAGTTAAATCTGTTCTGTCTGAAATATTACATCATAAATAAAATACACACTTGAAAGCACTGCCTTTCTTACATAAAACACAGATGCACCCTTGATAGGTGCTGAAAAAAAGACAGGCAAGAAAAGAATAACAACAATTATCTGTACTTACTCTATATCCGCTTACACATCATTGCACTATGTGCTATATCTCAGTTTTATAGGCAACAGACACATCAGTTGTTCAACTCAAGCACAACAAATCATTTTTACAGCATTTATTTGCAAATTTCACATTGCATTGCTTCAGCCATTTCAAATGAATGAGATCACTACCAGGAACAATGGTTTCTTTCACCAACACAGCACCCTCATTAACCCACAAGCACCTATGAAAAGCGTTGCCGATTCTGTAAAATAAACCTGCCCTCCTATCAGAAATAAAAGTATTCCTGAATCCTGTCAAAGTTAGCTGCATCTGAAAATCCCAAACAGAGAGCTAGAAGGACTTTTCTTTATCCAAAGGACTCAGTTTAGTACATTGATTTCTGTATGTACAAAAAGCAAAACTTGATTTTTTGTATGTACAAAAGGCAAATATTGATTTTTATTAGTTCCATAAGGATAACTGTGTCACTGCTCATTCGATGAGCTAATGACTTCCTTCTTTTTTATTGCTTAAGTCATGTCCTCACACATTGTTATATATTTTATAAGGACCTACTGTCTCTCCAATTCTGTTTGCCAGTTTAAGATAGAATATTGAAAAGTAATGAAAGAGAATATATTTTAGCTATTTTTCTATTTCTGTATGTG
>VZTU01024314.1:52150-63330 GCA_013400835.1 Zapornia atra | reverse complement strand
GGTGGGGGCGTGGGGGGAGGAGGCCCCGCTCCCACCTGGGGAGTCGCGACCAAGCGGGAATGCGGGGAATGCTCAAAGTAAACGCAGCGAGGCTGCCGGGCGGGCGCTGGTGCCGCCACAGCGGGCGCGGGGAGGGCGGCACCCCGGGGAGCCTTCCCCCGCCGCTCGGAGCCCCGGGGGTCGCTGCCCGCAGCCTGCGGGACGTGTGTGTGCCCGGGGCGGGGGGTGCCATCTCGGGGGTGCCTGGCACAAGCCCTGTGAAGTCCTTTTCTCCCCCTGTGAAGTGTGGCGGCTCCTGGGAGTTCAGCGTCGTTCCAGGAGCGGCCATAAGCTGCGGGGTTCCTGGCGTCCCGTGCTCCTTAGCTGAGCGGGGTGGTGGTGCTGCAGCCAAAGGGCTGGGGAGCTGTGAGGGCTGGAAGCTCATCTCCAAAGCTCTCCAACTGCCCCAGCTCACCGCACAGAGCCCTGAAACCCCTCACTGGTGTATAATGGCATTGCTTTCCCATGGCTTACCCATTATACATTGCAATGTCTGGTCCTGGTAGTGCTTTCCCAGAGGTGTTACCCAGGGCTCTGGGGTATGTATGATCTGGCAATGTATGATCCTGGTGATGCTTTCCCAGAGGTGTTACCCAGGGCTCCCCTGGCACCTCACACCGTGTTCCAACTGGCTTCAGTCCCACTGAGGGTGATGAGGGGAAACGGGGCAGTTCTCCTTTAAAAACACAGGTGACAACCCCCCCCCCAAAGCTCTCCTGTGTTGTACTGGGAGTCTGACAAGCCTGTGCTGTTCAGGTAACGTGTGAAGCACTGAAAATGAAAAGGTTCCCTGTAAGTTGGGAAATTTCCTTTAGGATTTAGTGCTTAATTGAGCAGAACTTGTGAACTTGCCCATCTGACTGTGACTCCTCCAAATATTCTGCCATTAACGGAATGGTTGGGTGTCTGTTTCAGGAGGGAAAAGGCTCTCAAACTGCTTAATCAAGAGTTCAGAGCTAGAACAGATCCAGAGATGGGCTCAGGAGTGACCCTGTGAGCTCAGGATCCAAACGGGAGGGTGTATGGCAGGGGTGTGTGAAGCAGCAAACAGCTGTGAAGGGGTTAGAGCAAGGTTTGCCTTTCATGTGGTGCTGTAATGAAAGGATCAAGGAGCTGCAAAGTTGAAATGCAATTTAATTGAAATGAAAATTCAGAACAAATGACCCACTCTCCCAGTGTGAATAATGAAGGGATCCTCTTTGCCATGAGGTGTGCTAGCTTGGATTTGAGCTGGAGGTGGGAGGAGGTATTAGTGCTATCTCATCAATCACAACACACTCCAGTGCACTTGTTGATGCTTTTTTTTCCTAGATAGATGCAGATAAACATCCTGTGGACAGATGCTCTGGATCAGAGACTGAATGCAGCTGATGAGATAAAGGGAGAGGTCTGAACGCAGCGGGAAAGCCACAAATATGCATCTCTGATGAGGGTGTGTTAGGAGCCTGTAGCTTCTCATAGCTGCTCTCCTTCTGGAAATGCAGCTACCCTGCAGCTCAGGATCCAAGTCCTGGGTTGAACTGGGGCCAGTACCTTCTCCTCTGGGCTGCGTTGCTGTGTGTGCCCTGGGATGGCTGCGGTGCGGCGGTACCGGCCGTGTGAGTGTGCTGGTGATGGTGGCTGGGGGGGCTTGGGAGTGAGAAGGTTACAGCTCTGGGAGAAGCTGGGAGGTTGGAGTGATCTTGGGAGTAGCTGAGGTTTTCTAAGGTACCAGCTTGAGTCAGTTGAAATCGAGGTGGAAGACCCTTGGTGTGCTGGCTGGAATATACTCACCTGGCTCTCAAAGGAGGATTCTGTTTGGGAACCCTGGGAGTCGAGGTGTAGCCCGTGCTGGTGTAGTTCCTGTGGTGTGGTTTGTGCCATTCCCTGGGCTGTGTGTTGAGCTCTGGCTCGTGTGGCTGTTCCAAGGCTTTTGTTGTCCACATTCCTTTCAGAATGTTAAGCAGAGCTGCTGAAAGCTCACAGACCTGAGGTGGGGTGGCCAAAGGGAGAGTCCTCCTTTTCAAATTCCACTTACTTCTTCTCATCTCTGCTCAGGAAACGTGGTATTTTTGTTTGAGCATCCAGAAACACTTCATCTCCCAGTTCTCACCTGTGTAGGTGAATTCCCACAGCTACAACCACCTCATCCCCTGTCTCCTCCTCACCTCTCCCCTCCTGCCAGCACTTGGTGGCCAGGCAGTGAATGGGCCTGGGGAACCAGTCATGTTAAAATTAACACAGCTCTGCCCTTCTTCTTCCTCTCACCCTGCCCCCCAGCACTGAAAAGGGGTTTAACTGGGGGAGTATCCCTGTTTGCTGTGGGTCTTTGTGAATGGTGCTGACTCAAGGAAAGGGCATGTGAAAACTAGCAGTGGGGAAGGGTGGGACTGTGCCTTCAGCAGCAGTGCCAGCTCTCCTGGCTTAAAATGATAGTGAAACTGGGCTGGAGTAGGAGGCCTCTGGAATATCACTGGTAAAAAGAATCATAGAATCACAGGGGTTGGAAAGGTCCTCCAGAGCCCATGGGGTCCAGCCCCCTGCCAAAGCAGGGTCCCTAGGACAGGGCACACAGGTCGGGGGCTGGAATCTCTCCAGAGAAGGAGACTCCACACCCCCTGGGCAGCCTGGCCCAGGGCTCCCTCACCCTCACTGGGAAGAAGTTCTGCCCCAGGTTGGTGTGGAACTCCCTGTGCTCCAACCATGGCTCCTTGTCCTGTCCCCACAGACAGGAGGAGGCTGCCCATGGCCCCCTGTGTCCCAGACTTAAGATATTTGTAACCATTTATAAGGTCCCCCCTTAGTCTTCTTTTCTCCAGGCTGAACAGCCCCAGCTCACCCAGCCTTTCCTCACAGGGGAGATGCTCCAGGCCCTTCATCACCTTTGTAGCCTCCTCTGGACTCTCTCCAGGAGATCCCTGTGGAGAACCAAAGTGTTTGTTCCAAGGCCTGTTGCTGAAGCTCATCCCCAAGCTCCTGAGGAACTGAGCCTGTCTTAAAAGGAGGAGAAAGGTCTGTGCTCTGGCAGTGTTGCAGCAGGCTGGCATCTCCTCATCAGGGAGAGAGGAAAAGTAGGTGTTTTTCTAAACACGTGGGGAATGTTTAGAATGTCATAGGTTTAATTCCCATCTTTACATAACAGACTGCCCTTTCTGAAATAAACCAACCCAAATGTGCACAGGAATTAGTCATGGAGTAGAAAAATCACTGGAGCATAAAACCTAAAACCTCCAGGCTGGTTGTTGTGTGGTTGGGTATCATCTGCAGCACAGCTCACCCTCAGAACCAGGCAGGGCTGAGAACCTGTGATGAAAGCAGTTTGTCAGGTGTCAGGTGCTGCATCTGGGCTGGACTGAGCTAATCCATTCCCTGTGCACAGCTACAGAGCAGTGTGTGTACTGGTGGAGCTGGGGTGTTGTGCTGCAGCAAGCACCCTGAGAACTCTCACTCCCTCCACCTGGCTGTGCTTTCCTCAGCTGAGGGACTGGAAAACTCAGACTCTCTGGGACTTGAAAGCCACAAGAAAAACATTTGTAGTCTCCCAAATAGCTCTTTTGCCCTCAAAATGTCTCCCAGTCCCAACCCAGGTCCCCTCTGTGCTGGGATGTTCCATGGTGGCAGGCAGTGTGTGCTCCCTGAGGGCTGGGGACACCACACGTGGGGTCGGTGAGGGGATTTTTCCTACCAGGAGGTTTTTCTTTCCATGATCTAAGGGATGGCTCTGCTTAGTGCCTCAGCTATCAGAGAGGGCTGGAAGGGAGGTTTTATCAAAAAGGAAGGGCTCTGCTTCCAGTTCTGAGCTTCAGAACGAGCAGTAGTGGGTTTCAGGAGTTGGAATAATGCTTAGCTGCTGCGTGGAGCTGGTGGAAGGTGCTGGAGGAACAGTGTTGTGCTGGGGACAGGCTGTGTACACCCACCCTCTGCAGCCCTTCTGGCTACAGCCGACTGGGATGGATCCTGCCATCAGCAGAGAGGTGGCAGCAGGGACAGGGAGGGGATTGTCCCTCTCTGCTCTGCCCTGGGAGGCNNNNGACCTCACTGCAGCCTGCCAGTCCCTGAAGGGAGCAGAGGAACAGGAGGGGAATCAGCTTGTTAAAGGGCAGAGGCTGGCAGGACAAGGGGGCTGGAGTGAAGCTGGAGGAGGGAAGGGGGAGAGGAGAGATTGGGGGGAAGCTCTTTGCAGAGAGAGTGGGGAGGGGCTGGAAGGGGCTGCCCAGAGAGGGGGTGGGTGCCCTGTGTCTGGGGGTGTCCAAGGCCACCCCTGGGCTGGTTTCTCAGGGCTCACTGTGGGAATGGATGTCTGGAGCTCAGGAAGCTGGGCAGGGTGCTGCAGCCCCTCTCCTGCTGCCAGGGAGGTGGAAGGCTGTGACACTGCTCCTTAGGTTCTCTTGCTGCCTGCTTGTATCTGAGTGTGCTTGTGTGGGGTGGATCCAGGAGCAGAGGAAATGAGGAGGAATTAAATAAGCTTTTTTTTCCCCCCAGTTCTAAGAGCAGTGAGATTGTTTCCCTGTCAGTTTTCCTGGCTTTGGGTCCTTTATTTAGCTTTATGAAAGCTGTAGAACCTTTCTTTTAGAGAAGCTCCATATGTTACCCATTTTAATTTAGATATTCAAAGAAACTCTAATTGGAGAGAATACACGTTAGTCCCATGGAAGGATGTGAGTATTGCAGTGAGGAGCTTAAATAGGACTTGATTGAGTGAGATCTCAGCATGAATCATAGAGTCATAGACTGGTGTGGGTGGGAAGGACCCCAGAATCCCCCAGTGCCCCCCTGGCACACACAGGGACATCCCCTCTGCCCAGGGTGCCCCCAGCCCCATCCAACCCGGCCTTGAGCCCTGCCAGGGATCCAGGGGCAGCCCCAGCTTCTCTGGGCACCTTGTGCCAGGGCTGCCCCCCTCCCCAGGAAGGATTTCTGCCCCCCAGCCCCTCTCCATCCCCCTCCTGCAGCTGCAGGCTGTTCCCCTGGGCCCGGCCCTCCCTGCCCTGGGCACCAGCTCCCCTCAGGGCTGTTCCCAGAGGACAGGAGGGTGCTGCTGGATCCTGCAGGCCCTGGCTGTGTGGTTCCCTGTGCTCAGGTGCCTGGGGCTCACACTTCTGCTCCCAGAGTCAAGTGCATACGTTTTATGATGTTGTCTTTCAATCAGCAGTGCTGGAGGGTTCTGGGGACCCCGTGGCTGGAGATGGGTCTGAGCTGCTGTGCAGGGCTCTGACTGCAGGAAGGTGTTAGAGGAAGATGCTCTTTCCCAATACCTTCCACCCACCTCCATCTCTTCTTCTCCAGCTCATCACATGCCTCTTTGATACATGGTTATGCCTCTTGGCATCCCTTAAGCCTTGTTTTGTTCTGGAAGGTTCTTTGTGCAGTTTTGACACTGGTTTTGAGATCTGAAAGTTTTCTGATTACCACAAGATCAGGAGGTGAGAGTGCTCGTGCTTCAGCTGCTGCAGGACCTGCTTGAAATGCCACTGTGGCTGCTCATGAGGGGAATCTATAGGCTGTTTGGTATAATCAAGAAGTAAAAGGTTTGTATTTCCCAGCTTGGAGGTGAAGGTTTTTATATAAATATATATATTTTAAATAAAATCTGATCTTTTAAACTTTCAGCAGCACAGTGACCTGCTGGGGCCTGCTGGGGAAAAACAATCATCACCCTTGTGGCCTGATCTTCTTTTTGCCCTGCTACACAGATTTCTTTAGTTTTAGGGGGAAATGCTCTTCTTCTGAGCTGCAGGAAAGGGCAGGGTGGCAGTGCTCACCAGCCTGGGTGGCCTGGGCTCCTCTGGATGTTGGGGACGGTGGCAGAGCCTCGCAGGGCTCAGGAGCGGCCAAAGGGCGGCTGCAGTAAGGTCTGTGCTCACCTCTCTGGGGTTTATCACATCCTTATCTCCTCTGTGTTTACAGAAAGAGTAAAGTGATGAGGTTGGATGTTGAGATAAGTTCCAGCTTTCTCATCAGCCAGTGCAGGGGTTCAGTGGGAACAGACTGCCATGAGCTCTCAGCTCCTGCCTCGAGCCACGCTGGGATCCTGGATGCTGAGGGCACAGAGGAACATCTGAAGGAGCTGCTGGTACCCACAGCTCGTGCTGCTTCAGCAGGGTTTGAAATGTAAACGCTCAGCTTAGCTGATGCTGCTAACTCAGGTGGTTCTGAGTGGGCTGTACCTGAGCATCCCTGCTCCAGAGGAAGAGGAGTGTCACTATTTACACAGAGATGCTGTGAACGATCATTCCCCCTTGAGGAGTTGTCCACCCAGAGCTTGGGAAGGTTTTCCAGCTGCTTTGTAAATAATTAGGAAGAATTTCAGGTCACTTTACAAAGTTTAAGTAACAAAGCCTTGTGCCAAAGTGATGTGCTGATGCCAGAGCTGGTTTGAGTTGTGGTGAAGTTCTGGTGGTTTGGTGAACGACAGGAGGATGGGCAGCAGCTCCCAGTGATGCCTGGGCAGGATGAAATACATTGGAGAGAAGATGATTTGAAGTTTTCCAATGCTGGGGTCCTGGTTCCAGTTAGAAAGGTGATGTGACAAGCTGGCTCCTCCAGGCTCTCCTCCTCTCCAGGAGAGAGAACTTCCTTGTGGAAGTTTTGGTGGTCACGCTGCAGAGTGGCTGGAAAATCAGCTGCAGGGTTCAGGAGCTCTGTTAACTTCACTGGTTTGGTTCCACATGCAGGGGACAGTGCCCTACCAGTGACTGGTGGCTGGTGGTGGCCATGCCAGCTGCTGTGTGTGGGCAGTGACAGTGTGCCTCAGAATGGCTCTGCCCTCCTGGAGGGTAAGCACTGTGGGTGTCGATGGCAGGTGTGGTGTGCACATCCCTACACCTGAGTTACACGTGTTTCCCAGGTCAGGAACGAGCTCCTTTGTGGTGAGGCTCCTCTGTGTGTCTGTGTGTGGGTGTTTTACTGCTCAGGCTACAGCAGGAGGGTCTAACAGTCAGGAGAGAATCAAAAAGATTGGAGTTTTCATTCCCAGCAAGAACTTGCCCAGTCCAGCTGTGTACCTGGTGAAGAAATACTTCTTGCTTTCCACTGGAAGTTTGCTCTGGCTTCAGATTGTTACTGGGAATGATGAGGGCTCCTGGTTTAAAATATTTCAGTGTGCTTTTGTTTCTGAGGTGGGAAAAGGGTCGCTGAGCTTGGAACCTGTGTTCCCAGCAGAGCCAGTGTACTCAGGTGGTAGGGTGACATCTCCTGGGCTCGGTTCTGTGTCGTAAGGAAATGCAGCAGAGCCCAGGAACCTGATTTAGGTTAAATGTCTGAAAACATTTGGATGTCCCAGTTGTGCAGGGGGTGGGGGGGAGCAGGGTGAGTGCTGCTGGAGGCAGCTTTCCAGCACAGCTTTCTGTCACAGCCGTGGAGGTTGGCAGGAGCCTCTTGAGACTGTCGTACCCGAATGCCCAGCTCAGGCTGCGGCAGAGCGGTTTGCCTGGGGCTGTGTCCACGGGGGCACTGCCTCCATGGATGGAGCTGGGTGGGCTTCAAGCACCCTCCCAGCCCATTCCACGATTCTAGGATGATTAAGATGGAATTTCCTGTGGTTTAGTTGGTGCCCATTGCCTCTTGCCCTGTCAGCAGGGCTGAGAAGAGCCTCTCATTCCCTCCAGCCAGGTATCTATACACAGGGGCAGGATCCCTCTGATCCAGCTCTTCTCCAGGCTGAGCAGTCCCAGCCCTCTCAGCCTCCCCTTGTGTGAAGGATGCTTCAGGCCCTTTGTGGCCCTAAATGGATGTTGGTGTGAGCTCTGAACAGCTTCTGCTGTTGCTGGGATGGGTATGAGTTCCTGCATGGGAATTGTCACGTCCAGTGTTAAGCTGCAGCCACTTTCTTACTGGGATACTAAGTCACTTTTGAATGTAGCTGTTTATATTCCAGCAACCTGTAGGCAACCTACACTGGGATTATGTTCTGTTCCTGGGTTTGCCAGGTTCCAAACCAACTGGGAGATGGGATGGCTGTGTTGCTCCCTTGGAAAGGGGGTCACGCTTGCTTAGCAAGAGCCTCTTCAGTGGTGACTTCCTGGGCACTCCTGGAGGTCTGTCTGTGTGCTGGGCACGCTCGTCCCTTCAGCCACTTCAACTCTTCTCTGCTTTGGTGGAAAAACAAGCTTAGATTTGTTCCCCAAAGAAATGTGCACACCTTGGTTTCCTTTTGGGGCATCTGGGCTCGAGCTGGGGCCGCCTGCCTCTCCTTGGGACCCGAACCCCACCTGGGCTGGGGCTGCTCCTCAGTCACCTGGGGAACCGTTTGGCTGCTTATTTTGTGGCCTGAAAGGATTCCATTCAAGCTTCAGTAATTCAGTGCAGTTATTTGCTGCCTCTTCAGTAACAAAGGTGCTTCTGGAGGTGTGGTAGCAAGGAAGGGATTATATTGTTTAGACTGCAGCGCAGCACTTGCCGTGCAGGTATTTCAGTACATCACTACAATAGCCAAGGAATTCCTTTAGGGAGATGACACACTTTCTGCTCCTGAGCCAGTAAATCTATGGGCTTTATTGTTCCTGGATTCAGCCCTCAGACCTAGAGGAAAGGTGGATGGAGTGCTCTGGGCCTGCAAAACAAACACTTGATATAGTGGGATGTTAGTTATCTGTTCAAGAAACTTGTATAGGATGGGTTTATTTCTCCCCTTAGGAGACCAGTAAGGAAAGGCAAGTTAATTGGGCTGAAGAGACCTCAAAGTATAAGAGAATATGGCTTTTGAGAAGCTGATCATAGCAGCCTAGTTCTTTGGGGAGTGGGATAGCCTTAGGTGAGGGGTGCTGGGATCCCCCAGACCTTTTGAAGGTACAGTGTGTCCCCCCAGTTGTGATCTTTGTCCGCATGCTTGCAGTTACCCCCAGGAACTCCAGTCCTCATGGGCTTACCTTCCATTCCATCATCTTTCCTTGACTCAGCATCGAGCTTTGGCATATACAACATGTTGCACAGCTTAATGGAAGAGATTTGGACAAAGGGGGTAGGATATAAAGCCTGGGAGTGGTACAGCATGGATACAGAGGCAGGAGACACCCAGTGCAACAACCAGGCAGCAGTTTAAACCAAAAGACAGATCTGTTTTTCCCTCTGCACACCATTTCACTGTGGAAACAGCTGGCAGGTATTGTGTGTGCTAAAAGGAGCAGCGTTCAAGGAGCTGTTAGGTTTGTAGAGGATGTATCTCCTTGGGGAAGCCTGGGAAGCAGGCAAGTAGTCTGTAGAATTTGGATGGTATTCTAATAAAAATACTCTTCTAAACTTCCTGGTTCTTGTAAACCTCCCCTGTAGCTTGCTGCTATCAGAGAAGAGATATGGGCTTATCAATATTTAGTTTGACTCCTTACAACCACGGCTGCGTTTCACGTACCGCGGCCGCTCTGGAGCAGTTCCACCACCGACTGCTGGTTGCTGCTCTCCCTTCCATTCCAGTGGGGCTGTAGCTTTGTAGCACAGAACTGAATCTTTTATCTGCGTTTTTGCTGTTAAATAGTTGGCTTCAGTTCCCACTCGTCTCCTGAGAGTCCTCTCTGAACATATTTGGAGAAGAACTGGCTTAATGCTTCCAAACCTGCTTCTCCAAGCAAGTTGCGTGTCTCTTTGCTTGAGGAGCCCCTGCCTGGTGCAGTGTGGACCCGCAGGGTGGCCTGTGGGTGAGTGTACCCCTCATCAACTGGACCTGTGCTGGAGGGAGCCTTGGCGTGGGCCGCACCAGCGGCCTTGTGGCTGAAGGGCCTGGACGGCACCACCGCTTTGTGCTCTGTGACTGCGTACGTGGAGCAGATGCTCCCCATGACACGTTTCTGCTGCATCATTCAGGCTGCCTGAACAGGATTTTATATAATCTTTTTCCTTGTCTCTCTTTCCCCAGTTTCCAGCAGAACGTGTTCCCAGTAGCTGCTGGTAGAGCCCAAAGCTGAGCGGGTGGTCTGGGCCTCGTGTGCCGTGCTCCGAGGGGCCTGGGGACTGTGAGATGTGTGTGACACATCCAGGCTGTGTCTCACTGCTTTCCATGGCTTCTCACACTGGTGCAGTTTTACCTCTGAACCTGGGATCTTGTAATGCCAGAGAGAGAAGCTTGTGAGGTGCCAGAGGCCCTGGCTCCATCGCTTTCACGTACCCCAGCAGTGCATTAGAAGCCCTGTGATGGATGGATGGCAGGCTTTCAGCAGAGCTTGCTTCTCACTGTGCCAGGGAGTAGTGTTTGGTAAACATGACTTCATGTTTGTCTTTAAGAAGTATGTTTATCATCAAACATAGTACTTGTGTGATAACTAGGAACCAAAATGATGGTGGAGAGTGCAGATAACTGTTCAGTTTTGGATAATGATGGAAGAAGATACCTCCTGATGCCAGGAGCTTACTAAACCGAGTGAAGGGAGTGAGGTGTGAAGATGGATTGTGGGCTCAAGGTGCTAGACATCATGCTAGGAGTTACTAGGATGTGCTGAGTCTCCTGAGCACAGCCTGTACACCCAGGCTTACAGTGAAATGCTGAATCTGAGAGGTGGCTGCAATGCATCAGAAGCCTGTGCAAACACCTGTGTGCTTTAATCCTGCAAGGTCAAGTATCGTGCTAGAGCCTCAAAGGCAAAAAGCATCTGTTTGTCACTGCTGGTGTTGTGTTTCTTGTTGCAGGCGTCAGAGGAGGGGAAGAATAACCCCACTGGAAAAAGTTGTGCAACCTACAGAGGCTGAGAACCATTGTTGGGAGACAATAGTAAATGGCAGTTGGGGGAGCTCCTACAGAACCAGCAGAACTGGCTGGAGCAGCCGGTACCTCGGGGTTTGTGGGAGCAGCAGCCAGGTTTCAGGGGCTGAGCAGCAGCTGTTCCCATGGTGTTGGTCACGCTGCGTCTGGGTTTCTTGGGGCCATCGTGGTGACTGGCTGTGAAGGTGGGGAGGGACCCAGCTATCCTCACGATGGATTTCAGTGTAGAATGGCATGGAAAGTCAGGCCATTGTCATAGCAACTGTATGTACAGGTGTTGCATGGCAAAATGAGGTGGTCTGAAGTCCTTCATGGCATTCTCATACCTATTGTATTGGGGCCCTTTCCAGGTGTAAGCTTAGCTCGGTTCCTGCACACTGCAAGATTTAAACACAGCAACCTTGGATTGATTTCTTTTTTAATTCTTAAGGTATTGTGAACAAAATGATTTCTTTAATGTCTTTTCCCCCCCCCC
>VZTU01024314.1:0-52145 GCA_013400835.1 Zapornia atra | reverse complement strand
CCCCCCCTTCCCCCTTTGGGGTGTTTATGGGATCCATGTGTGTCTTTAAACACAAAGCCTCTCGGATACATCGCTGGAGGGTCTGTGTGCTGTTCTGGTCACCTGCTTGTCTTTGCCCCTGTGGTATTTAGGGCTGTCTTCTGAGGATGGCTTCTGAGTTCCTGGGTCTCTGTCTGGAGTTCCCAACTGGAGAGGCTTTTCAGTAAGTCAGTACTGGTCCATCTCTCCAAGTGACAATTACTAAATAACGTTGTTCTCTCTTTGAGATGTGTAAAATTGGATGTGAACAAGGCACAGGATTTATACTGTCTGTCTACATTTATTAAAGTACTCTTTGGGCTGTGAATGGGGAGGACTGAAACACAGCCAGGAAAGCTTTATTTGATATTTGGATAAATGCCATAAATAGAATTCAGCTAACACATGCCTTTGTCAGTTGTTGAAATCCAAGTTTAAAAGGATTAATTTCTCAGCCCTGCCCTGCTGTGCAGAACCCTGGCCTTGGAGATGAGCAGCGTGGCTGAAGGCTGGTGCAGTGCTGCAGGAATGGGGCTTTTGGTGAAGTTGCAAACTGCTTGCAGAATCACCTTTTTGACACCATTGGTTTTGGTGGTACTAGTACTACTTGGGCAGAACCAAGTTCTGGCTTTCATGTTTCTTCTGAAGTTCAAGAAATCATGATGCTGTGACAGTTTCAGTGCCTGTGGTGGTCAGTAATGTGTTCCCAATCGTCTGTCTTTAAAACAGGAGTGTCTGCCCCTCAGCAAACTCCTCTCCCTTCTTCACCAGATGCTGTCACGTGTGTTTTGGTGTTGGAGTGTCACCCTGTGCAGGCAGGAGCTGGGTTTACAGTGTCCTGTGCCGACTCTTCCGACTGGAACTGCCCTGACACAAGCTCTGTCATCACAGCGCTTCCTGGGGCAGGCAGACCCGTGGCATCTGCCTTTCCCTGCGCTCCTGAGCCGTGTTGATTTAGGGTTTGCTGCTTTTGTCTGAAGCCAGAGGGAACTGGAAGGAAGATTTTCTGTTTGGCTGTGTAAAACATCCTTGTATACACTGCAGCTTCTTTGAAAACCTGCCACTGTTGCTGCAGCAGCAATGTAGTTCTGCCAGTGTTGACAGTAACAGGAGTGCTGGCGGGAAGACTTGCTTCCAGTCTTCTACTGGAAGTAGACTGGTGCTGGAGCAGCTCCCCTACAAACTGATACTGAGGGAGCTGGGCTGGGTCAGCCTGGAGAAGAGAAGAGAAGGCTGTGGGGGGACCTCACTGCAGCCTGCCAGTCCCTGAAGGGAGCAGAGGAACAGGAGGGGAATCAGCTTGTTAAAGGGCAGAGGCTGGCAGGACAAGGGGCCTGGAGTGAAGCTGGAGGAGGGAAGGGTGAGAGGAGAGATTGGGGGGAAGTTCTGTACAGAGAGAGTGGGGAGGGGGTGGGTGCCCCGTCCCTGGGGGTGTTCAAGGCCAGGTTGGCTGGGGCCCTGGGCAACCTTGTGTAGCTCCAGGCCTGGAGGTTGGTGGCCCTGCCTGTGGCAGGGGGTTGGAGCTTGGGGTCCCTCCCACCCCAGCCCAGGCTGGGATTCTATGACTCTACTGCTTTCCATCTTGAGATGCTCCGGATGCTGAGTGGCCGGAGCAGGACTGCACAGTTCCCTGTCACTGCCCTCTCATCAGCAGTGCTACTGGACTGACAGCAGCAGTACAGTGGCAGGAGGTGTACTGTGTGTCTGGATGACATACCCTTGTTTGAGAGGCCTGAGAGAAACCCCAGCCCAGATAGTGTTGTTGGGGTACTTGCTCAGTGTGCTCACAGGCACAATAGGAAATGGTCTGTGTGTGTTCTGGGTGATGCTGTCGATTTGGCCCCAGTCCTGTGTGTGTTCACCTTGTTCTGAGGCGTCACAGCCATGATGTGAACCCACTGGTTTAGTAAGTGTACCCCAGTGGGCTGGGCACGGGCCTGCAGCCTGGGTGTGAGGTACTCAGTCATGCCCTGCTGCTGGCTGTGGAGCTGTGTGTGTCTCAGGACCAGGAGTACTCGAACCAGGAGCTTTGTGAAGCGTTGCAAGGTGTCTGCACTGAGGCAGTGAAGCAGCGTGGTGTCCCCTCCTCAGCCTCGCTGTGTGGAGGCTCTTCTCTGCTCCCTGGCTTTTGCCAAGGGGTCACACATCAAATATTCTTCATCCTGTGAACAGTCTGCATTTTATCAGCCCTTATCCACGCTCGAGCAGGGTCTTCCCTCCTGGCTCTGTGTGACACTTAAGCGTGTGTTCAGGGCTCTGTGCCTCCTTTTAGCCATCACTGAGCGAGCCCGTGGTACTGAAGTAGCAAAGACCATAGGAAGTACAGAAACTGTGCTGCCTGTAACACCATAAATCCTCTTTTGACAGAGACAGAGCAAAAGCTGATTTTTTTTTGTCTGTCCTTTCCTTCTCCCAAATCTTTTCTGTAACTTTATCGTATAAAATCTCAGCTGTGCCTGAAGCTGTGGGGGATTCTCACTTCTGCAAGTGAGTCTGGAGTCTGGACAGAGCATTCAAGAAGCCAGCTGACCACTCAAAGACAGGGAAAAACCCAACCCAAAACCTCAACAGCAACAAACCCACCGCACTGGAGTAGAAAGTACTTCAGTGGTCACCCATTCAGCTGGCCTGTGCCTATGTCAGCCTGTTTCTGTTCTCTTTTTATGCACTGGGCTCTTTCTTCCAGCTGCCTTTCTCTGACCCTCCAAGCTTCCTCTGTGGAGCTGCTGCCCCCGTGACCCCGCTGTGCCTCCCCGTCCCCGCGGTCCCTGTCCCGTGCCAGCCCCGGCCGGCTCGTGGGGCCACAGCTCCAGCAGGCTGCTGGCTGCATCCACATCCCCTCTGCACAGAGGTGGGTGTGGGTGGGGGTTCACAGGGTAGCTGTAGGAATGTTTCATCTCGCTAACTGGGAGACAGGAAAGCAGCAGGGTGCCTGTATTTTCACCCTAGGATGAACTCTGGTGGGTCCTGAAGTTGCTTCTCCCAGTTGGGCCCAGCTGAAGCCAGAGCAGGCCCTGTGCCGCCTCACCGGTATCGGTCCCGAGGCCTGTTGTACCTGGGGGTGGCCTGAGGCCGCTCAGGCCTGTCCTCTGTTCCCCAGGCTGCAGTGACCCAGCAAGGGCTGCTTCTGCAGGAGGACCTGCTTGGGTCTGGAGGAGGTGTGGAGGGTGCTGTGGGGGGGTCAACAACTGGGGGGCTCATCAGTTGGCTCTTAGAGGGTCTTCCGCACCAACATGGGGAAGAACTTTTCCCCAGTGAGGGTGCCAGAGCCCTGGGACAGGCTGCCCAGGGGTGTGGAGTCTCCTTCTCTGGAGAGATTCAAGTCTCGTCTGGATGCCTATCTGTGTAATATGAGCCGGGGAGCTGCTTTGGCAGGGGGTTGGACCCCAGGAGCTCTCGAGGTCCCTTCCAACCCCTACGATTCTGTGATTCCTGGCTGGTGGAGTAGCTGGCTTCAGGGAATCCCCACACCCAGGCTTTTGCATGCAGAAACATCCAGGGGACGCGTGGTGCTGGCAGCTTGCAGCAGAGCAAGGCTTTGGTTAGCTTGTGTATTTAGAGCCAGTGAAACAGCCCTATTTCCCCCATCACTCTTCACAGACTCTCTGTGAGTTAGGCTGTTGTGGTGGAACCAGTGGCATACAATGAACCCAGCCACTGAACGATGTCTGTCGTAGACACTGATCAGAACTTCCAGTTAAACCATCACAAGGTGTGCTGGCAGGTTGCAAGGCCTGGATTTTCCAGGTGCATCCCCACAGAAGGATGTCTCCTCCTCACATAGGTGTGTATATGGAAGGTACTGAGCTGCATGGACAGCTTTAATCACACACAGCTACCTTTGGAGGGAGGAGTGACTGGCCCTTGGACACTTGGAACCTGGGTCACACAGCTGTAGCCCAAAGCAGTGTCTGAACACAAACAGACCAGCACCGTGAGTTGTCCCACGTGTGTTTGGGTACAGGCTGAGGATACAGACACCAATATCCTTTCCTGTGTAGAGTTTCTTTCATTTGCTGAGGGTGCCTGCTCCAGTTCACGTTTCTCACCCCCTCCTGGGTAGCAGGGCTACTCACAGGTTCATGGATTTCTAATTGTTTTTAATCTTAGTTCCATATAAACGACTCTCAGGGCCTGTTTGCTTGCCTGGGTTTGGGGTTTTCTTTCTTGATCAGCTTAGAGTACATCATTAGCAGAGATTTCTGCTTGGATGCTGCCAGCTGATTAGAAGAGTACACCAAGGTTTTGTCTAATCTCTGGTGTGACTGTCATGTGCTGCAGCAAGGAAATGGCTTTGGAAGCAGCAGCCAAATCTGTCCGGGTATTAAACCATGTGGAGGGGAGTGAGGGGTATGGGTGGGATCAGATGGGCAGCCACTCAGTGCTGGAGCTTATTAAAAGACAGGGATTAACTTTGCTGCTGTTCCTGAGGTTGTAGAAGTGGTAAGGGGGTTTCCAGGATGTTCCTACCCTTCAAGGCAGAAAATCCCAGCTGTGAGGGGGAAATGCCCCCCTGCTGCCTCTGCTGCGGGCGAGTTCTGGTTCTCTTCTTCACCCATCTGTGGATCTGTGCTCCCACAGCGTTGCTGTTTGGGCAGGGTGGCTGTCATTACCCTGCAGCCAGGGGTGCAGGTGGAAGGGGTGATGCCAAAGAAGCCCCCAGTGTGAGCGGTGAGGTGGAGTCAGAGGAACAGGTCACCATGGTGGAGCAGACTGGTGGGCTGGGGGTGTTCCAGTGACCTCAAGGCTGAGCCTGAGGGACCACCCACCCAGAGAAGTGGCATTGGTGTTGGAGCTGCAGCTGGGTTAAGGGGTGTCTGACATCGTTGTTGGTAAGAAGAAAACCAGCAAAGAAAAGGGTTTCTCTGCATCATGGCCAGAGCTGGATGTGGAGGCTGTTGGTGCAGTGGAGGGATGGCTGTGGCTGAAGGCAGCTGCAGTGCTTCTTCCCTGGGTTCCTTTTGTGTTCTTAACTTCAGATAGTGGGGAAACATTGGTGGGTTAACTGGCTCTTCTCCTGCATTGACACTGATTAAAGCAAAAAAGAGGCTGTGTTGGGGGGGGAATTACATCCCTACAAGGCAGGAGTGGTTGTTTTACTGCCTGTTGCCCTCAGTCCTGTTGTGGGATTCTGTGGGGCTGTTACAGAGTAAGGACCTTCTCAGCTGGTGACACCTGTCTCCCTCTGTGGTGCAGCCTCACTTGTGGGTCAGGGGGAAGTTCTCCATCGAGTTCCTAACCTGGCTTCCAGGGAGGTGTGTGGGGGAGCTCTGTGTGGCACGGCTCTGGCACAGGAGGGTGAAGCAGGGACAGGGCTGGTGTACCTGCACAGCGTTACAAGGCGTTTGGCAGAAGGAGGGTGTCTCCTCAGCGTGGGTGAGCTTGCTGTGGCTGTCAGACATGGAGAGCAGGTACCTTCTGCTGTGGCTGCATCTTCTGTGCTCCCAGCATCGCCACGTGCTGAGTTAAATGAAGGAAGCTCCTTGGCCAGCAGAGCAGAAGGATCTCTGAGACCTGCTGGCAGGCTAGGGAAGCCTCACAGAAGTTGAGAAGAATGGACAAGTTCCCTTCTAACATCAGTCCTAGCATGGTGTGAGTCTACAAGCACTAAATTACTGACATCTCAGCTGTGGATCTGTGGAGCTGCAGTTCCTGGGTGGATGCAGCCAGTCAGTGCACACTGACCTGATGTTTGCTGCTGCTCCTGGCTGGGCAGCCACGTGAAATACAGTGTCCTGAACTGGCAGGAAGATCAAAGTTGGGAGCAGCTGATCTCTGCAGAGAGATTATAGGGGTGGGATAATCCCATCAAGGGCAGTTGGAGAAGTTGGACACTCAAAATACTTTCTTGTAACTCTGCCCTTCCCCATGGGTCTGTGCTCTTGGTGGTAGAATTTGGGAAGCCTGGGTTAGCTGGTTAAGCCTGGCTGAGGTGTTTTGATGAAAGGCATGGGATGTGGAAGCTTCTTGCAAACAGGGCATCCCATAAACATAAAATTGCAGCAGAAAATGTCATATACTGTGTGTGCACATGTGTGGAACATGGAGCTGGAGGGGAGCTGCTGGATGGGGAGGCAGCGCTGGCTTAGCAGTGGGGAGGGAAGGCACATCCTCTGGGGAAGCATCAGTTTCCTTGCACAGCTCTAATCTCTCTGGAATTTGTCAGATTTTGCTTTAATGCTATTTATAGCAGGGCATATGTAAACATTGGCCTGTGTTTAGGTGAAAACACAAAGTTTCATTTGAAGTCTGACTTGTGAAGAGCAGGTTTGTTGCAGCAAGATTTCTTAAAGGTACCCAGGCAGCTTCAGATTGCTCAGGGGAGTGTGGAGATGAGAGCTCCTGGTGACCCAGCCTGCTGGAGACCTCTGCCAGGCTGTGCAGCTGCCTCTGTTCTGAAGAGAAGCTGGGGAGGGTGGGGTTTTTTTCTTTCAAGTTTGGATTTGACCTTAAACTGCTGCCATGTGTTCACAGAACCCCACAGTGGTGTGGGTGCGAAGGACCCCTGAACCCCCCGGTGCTCCCCTGGCATGCACAGGGCCACCCCCCCAGCCCAGGGTGCCCCCAGCCCCATCCAACCCGGCCTTGAGCCCTGCCAGGGATCCAGGGGCAGCCCCAGCTTCTCTGGGCACCCTGTGCCAGGGCCTCCCCCCTCCCCAGGAAGGATTTCTGCCCCCCAGCCCCTCTCCATCCCCCTCCTGCAGCTGAATGCCGTTCCCCTGGGCACCAGCCCCTCTCCAGCTCTCCTGGAGCCCCTGGAGGGATGGGAAGGGGCTGGGAGCTCTCCCCAGCAGCAGCCTTCTCTTTGGGCTGAGCCAGCCCAGCTCTCCCAGCCTGGCTCCAGAGCAGAGGGGCTCCAGCCCCACATCATCCCTGGGGCTCCTGGGGCCTGGCTCCCACAGCTCCAGGCCTTTCCTGTGCTGTGTTCATCCCATGGGTTTGATCTCTTTCCCCCCTGGTGTGTCACCCTCTACACCTCCCGTGTTTCCCCTCGCTGTGTTTGGGACTTTGTCCCTCAGTGCTTCTCCTGCAGCTGGGTGGGAGGGATGTCTTGGGGTGCCTGGAAAGCTGAGAGGGAGCTGGGCCTGGAAAAAGCAAGGGGGCAGAGGGGGCACTGGGGGTGGCTGGCAGTCTGCTGCCTGTTTTGAACCCCCGTGGTGCTGCTTGCTCTCCTCTGCCTTCTCTTGGCTGCAGCTCACCGTGACTTCCGAATAGCAGTGTCTCCTTCCCTCCCCCAGCTCGCTCCCCTCTGGGATTTGCAGCCTCTGAGGTGGTGCCAGCTGTGCTCCCAAGTGCAGGGCTCATCTTCACCCCTGGCTGTCGTGTCCAAGTGCACCGGGGTCAAACCAGAGCCTGGCATTCCTGACCATGCTGCGAGTCACTTGGTGTCTTCGCGGTGAAGCATGAAAGGCAAGATCTGCTCTTAATGGCCTTGGGATCTTGGGGAACAGGCTGCAGTGCCCATGCTAGCTGTTCCCCCCCCCTTACTGTATTGGCAGAGTTATTCACAAAGGGTGTAGTTGTGCTGCTTGGGGATTAACACTGAAATTGTGTGTGTCCAGAAGAAAATACGCAGGGGGAGTTTTGGATCTGAGCATCCCTCATGGCACCAGACTGGACAGGACCTGTGTCACCTCTGAGAGTTCAAAATAAACTCAACAAAAAGAGGAAACCCCCCCCAACCAACCCCAAGGCTGCTCTTTAATGGGGAGCTGTGGGCAGTGAGGCTTTGTAATGAACCCCAAGCGCTTCATGTGTCACCCAGAGTTTGGGTGAGGAGCAGCTCCCTCCTCAAAGGGGAGCTCTGGGAGCCAGCCCAAAGGAATGAGGAGGGGTGTGTGCCTCTGCACCTCCAGCTGTATGGAGAAGCAGGAAGGGTTCTGTACCTGAACACACACACACGTGCTGGTACGGTCCCTCTGTCTGGGGCCCTCACCCAGCACGAGGACTGAGGGGCTGCCTGCAGTGTGGTGGGTGTAGGGGGACGTTTGGGATGAGGCTGTGGCTCTGAGGGTGGCAGCAGCCCCGGCTGGGGCACAGCCAGGCAGGTGAGTTCCCTCCCGGCTCTGGGGGTAGATGGCTTTTTGTCAGCAAGGCTGAGTGGGCCCAATTTTCCATCTGAGATTGTGATGGAGACCCAGGGGTGGTAATGAGAGTGTGGTGGCCACCAAACATCAGCCCGTGGCTGGGTGTTTGGAGAGAGGCGAGCTTGGCTGGGCAGCCAGTACCGGGGATCACTGCCTCGAGCTGCTGGGTGAGCTGCTGGGTGCTGGTGCTGGGAAGCACCCACTCACATCCTGACTGCATTGTTTGTGTTTGTGCTTTTCATTGCTGGGGCAGAATCTGACCCTTTCTTTCCTCCTTTGATTTCTTGAATGAAGACACTCACCTTAAAGAATAGTTGTTCAGCTAGAAATAGAGCCCTTGGATTGTGTGGTTTCCAATTGCTGTGTTTTATTTGGAGAGTTTTTTGGATGTATTGATAGCTCTGCTATTGATAGCTCTGCTCTCAATATCTGCTGAGCTTATCAGAGCTGCTCTCTGTGGAAATGAGTAAACATTTGCTCTGAAAACTGCTTGGGAATTTGTGGTTCCCAGGAGCTTCCTGAGCGTGACAGACCAGTCCCACGCGGTGCGCGGCTGCGTGTCTGTGCGTGCAGGGTGTGAGGCAGCTTGGCAGCAGGAGTTACACAGCAAACTCCCCTTGGGATCTGTGAGAGACCTTCCCTGGGCTGTGTATGAGGGCTGGTCCCTCTGCTCTGGAGAGTGAGAGGGGGGGCACCGAGACCGAAGCTCCCTGAGAGCAGATGGTGTGAGTCCGCTGCTTCCTTGGATGGAAGCACTTGGCATTTGCAGTGACACCCCTTGGGGAGTCGCTGCATCCTTACAGCATCCTTACAGCAGCAGCGCCCAGCAGTGAGTATGCAGCCAGTAACTGGGTGTCTGGCTTCCCACCTCTGGGCGTTGTGCTGTCCTCTGGTTGCTGAAGCTGTGACTCCAACTGCAGAGACTTCCACGCTGTGAGACGCACGTGCTCCTCTCCCAGGGGTGTTGGAGGTGATGCCCCTTGGCAGAGGTGCATCTGCAGCTCAATGCTCCTGCCCAAGTGGGACTGAGTAACTCAGTGGTAGGTTCTCAGCCGCTGGGTGTGTTGAGAGCTCCAGCTGCCTGAACTGTACAGTCACCGTCTGACTGTAGGCAGCGACTGAACGTCAGCCAGCACGGGGGGAGCGGGTTGACCCTGAGCTGTGCGGTGGCCATGGTTGTTTCACAGCAGAGGAGTCACATCGAAATGGGGTTGTCCTGCTGCACAGGATCAGCCACAGCTGGATGCAGCAGTGGGACGCACGCTGGCACCGGCACCTTTGGTAGCACAGGCGCTTTCTTTGGAGCATCTGCCTGGGGTTATGGAAGAGTTTGAGGGAGAAAACCCCCCCAAGCTGCAGAGAAATGGAAGGAGGGGATCTTGCATCAGAAGAATTGATGCTCTTGGGCAGATCTTGTAGGCAGTCCTGTGGATGGGGGTACTAAAGGAGTCTCTTTGGAAGCCGGTGTGCGGTTGGAGGTCTGAGAGCTGGTTTGTGATGTGACTCTGCCCCTTCAGCTGGAATGAGGACAGCTCCTGTGGAACTTTACAGACCATCCCTTCATTTGAACAAGCTTGCATCCTTTTGTTCCCAGCTTCAGAACACATATCTTCAAGGTTCTGTGGCTGGTTTTCTGAAACAAAGTTATTCCATGACCAGATCTCCTAGCGCTTAACGTGACTTTTCCAGAAGGTTCTGGAAAGGTTGGATTAGCATCCGTGTGACTTATTTTCTCTTACAGAACATGAATACATTTTTGATTAAATCTTTTCTGTCCAACAGAATCTGTCTATGACCTTCTCCCAAAGGAGCTGCAGTTACCACCTTCCAGAGAAACATCTGTAGCATCCATGAGCCAAACAAGTGGTGGTGAGGCAGGTTCGCCGCCTCCAGCTGTAGTTGCTGCTGGTAAGCATTCCTGTTTTTTCAGTTGCTTTCCAAAGGTTTGTAACGTTCTGGCCAACATGAACAGTGCTGGCAAAGTTCTGAGTGGAACAAGGAGCTTGTGGGGAAGTGACAGAGTTCATTCTAGGAGAATGTGGGTAGTAGGAATTAGACTGAACTGGGTGATGGAAATTCTCGGGTATTCTCTGCTGGTGGCTGCTGTGTTTCATGTGTTTATGTATCTTCCCAAGAAAGAAGTGATCTGGTTTGTGATTCTGTTGTTGCACAGCACAGACCCATCACCTCCTAGAATGCACTCTGTCTTCAGGGGTGCTACACCCCAGTTTGGAGCTCGGGCACAGCGCTGACCATCTGTCAGACAGTGGATTCCAGCCAGGGTGGAACCTGCAATGGGAAATTCCCTTTTGGGCCATGAAGCTTTTACCAAAGGCAGGAGGAGGAGGAGGAGGAGGAGGAGGAGGAAGAAAGGTCACGTTTTCCTTACGAGGGAAGCTCAGAATTGAAGCTCCATTGGCACGTAGCGCTCTGGCAGCGATAGGCCTTCCACACACTGATAAGGTTCAATTAGTTGTTTTTCTAATTGACAGCAGATAAAAAGGAAGCATGACCTTTTGATCTTTGTCTTTATCTTATTTCCAGTCATGTCTTAGACTTTAGTCTAAAGGCTCTGCCATTGATCGTTATTAAACATGAAACAGTGAGGATTTAAGGGCAAAGTTCTGCCTGAGCTTGGCCTTCAGTGCTGCTTCTCACCTCCAGCTCTTGCACGTGTTAGGAAACATCAGTGCAACGAGGGAAAACCAACCAAATGATCCCTGTGGGCACCACAGATGCATCTGCATTGCAAAAGGGGTATTTTTTGGCATAATTTGATGCCCATATTTCATACAAGGTCATGTTCCACTTCCCTAATTGGCCTTAAATTGTTGCTTGAGAAAAATGTGTAGATGGAAGGTGAGGATCCCAATAGCTGCATTACTCTTTTTTTCTCTCTGTGAGTTCAAATGCATTAAATGTTTGTGTGAGAATGTTTCCCAGATTTGCATGGTACAGGAATCCTGATCAGAAACTGGAGTGATTGTAGACTGGGTCAGAGAAACTTTACAGCACTGCTCACCATTCATGTTTTGCCAGACCTCTTCTGAGAGAACCTGTGGATTTAACTGTGCACAGTGGGACTGCAGCCATTGAAAGAATTTGATGGGTTTATTTGGTATATTGAAAGGATTGGATGTTTTTTTTAATCTCTCTTGTTCAAAAAAGAATTTGGGCATGTATTTTTAAAATCAAGCTACTTAATGATGAGTTTGGTTCCAAGATGGAGCAGCCACCAAATCCTGTAGAAACTTGTCTTAAAGGAACCAAAAAATCCCACAAACCCTGTTACACTCTAAATCCACAGACAGCTGTGAACTGCTAATTAATTCTTAGCTAACAGAAAAGACTTTAAAACTTGAATGGAACTAAATGTCTGTTACCTCCAGGTATTTAGTGTCTGCTAACAGCCAGCCCTGTTCCTTCAAAAGAACCCTCAGAACACCTTAGTCCTGGTGGGGTTGAACTGCAGCACAACTTTAGTGAATGAAAAGCTTTGGGAAAATAGTGTTGGGGACTCTTTGCTGACACTGGGAGGAGACCTCCTTACTGCTGGACACTTCTCTGTGTGACAGTGTAGTTCTGCAGAGCCTTGGTGCCAGAGCTCAGCCCGTGTGTGCTGCAGAGCCTGCTGCATGCAGGGCTGGGACAGCAGCCCAGGGGGGCTCAGTGCAGGTCTGCACACGCTTCTGGTGGCACCAGGAGAGGAGGAGGAGGAAGGAGCAGTCAGGAAGGGTGGAGCTGGCTTCAGTCAGCCTGTGCTGGTTTAAATTGTTCTGTGAAGTGTGGCTCTGGAGCCCTTCCATCAGCGTCTCCGTCAGGCGACACAGCGACGTTTGTGGGTGCTGTTAAAACCAGGGGCAGCAGTATTAAGCACAAGCAGCTTCTCCAAGTTGTTAAAAACCGTTTAAAACCCCCTAAGGAACCTGGCAAAAACCCCCAGCAGAGCAGAGCCTGGTTTTGTTTCCATTGCTGGTGTCACTGTCTGCTGCTGGGAGGGAAGGACAGTCGGGTCGTGGTCTGTTCTGTAGGCACAACTGGAGGGACCAGGAGGGTTCACTGGTGGGTTGTGCTGTGGGCACTGTAAGGAGAGGAGCCCCAGCTCAGAGCGATGTCCTGGTGCCCTCACCCAGCTCCCGTGGGACTCAGCACTTGCCCAAGGAGTGCTGTGGGGTGGCCGTTGTGTAACGTGTTCTTGGGGTTTGTGTTTGGTTTTGTTTTCCTCCTGCCCCCCCCCACATCCTTGAAAGAAAATACAGGTGTCTCAGGTAAAGGGTCACCTGCCAGACAGGGCTGTGGGCTGAGTAGAGACAGAGCAGAGAGCTGAGAAGAGCCAGTCCCTGTGCCTCCCTCTGCCCTCGGGAGGTAAGACAGTGTCAGGCGTACAGTCACCCCAGGGCACCCACATGGCTGGGTGTTTGAGGCCAGGCTTCTGGGCTCTCTAAAGCTGGGGCAAACTCAGAGGAACAGAGGAACATCAGTGTCTGTAGAGGTTGTAGGTGGGGGTACAAGGTGAGGTGAATTTACCCTGCTGTGGCTCTCAGTGGATTGTTTTGCAGCTATAGTTCCCCCCAGATTCCTGCTGTGAGGCTGATGAGGATTCCTCCTCTAAGCCAGCTCGAACTTGACACTTGTGACCTGGAGCTGGTACCCACAGCACACCTCCCTTGGAGCAGGAGCCTTCTCCAGGGTTCTTTCCTAAATTCCAGCATCCCAGGAGGCGTTTGCTTTTCACTGAGGCTCACTGCTCTGGGTTTCTTCTGCACCCAAATCTCCCCATTTTCTCAAGAGCATAGGACCAAGTGTTGGGGCTGCATCCTTTGTACATTTATATTTCAGAAGGCCAAGACTGCCTGTTCATTTGCATGTTAAGTCCTTGGGAGCAGATTATAGGCACCTTCTCAAGGAGCTGACACTGCCCAAGTGACAGGGTGGGGAGGAAGGATGGCACTGCCAACCTGCTGTTCCTCTGCCTGAATTCTTGCCCTCATTGTGGGTAAGTCTGTCACTTTGATTTACTCTTTGTTGTTGTAGGTCATCTCATCAACTCCTGGTTTTAAAGGGAAGGGCTGAGAAGCTGGTGAACGCTGTAAGGGGACCTCACTGCAGCCTGCCAGTCCCTGAAGGGAGCAGAGACACAGGAGGGGAATCAGCTTGTTAAAGGGCAGAGACTGGCAGGACAAGGGGGCTGGGGTGAAGCTGGAGGAGGGAAGGGTTAGAGGAGAGATTGGGGGGAAGCTGTTGGCAGAGAGAGTGGGGAGGGGCGGGAAGGGGCTGCCCAGAGAGGGGGTGGGTGCCCCGTGTCTGGGGGTGTTCAAGGCCAGGTTGGATGGGGCCCTGGGCAACCTTGTGTAGCTCCAGGCCTGGAGGTTGGTGGCCCTGCCTGTGGCAGGGGGTTGGAGCTCTGGGACCCTTGGGGTCCCTCCCAACCCAGCCCAGGCTGGGGTTCTGTGATGGGAAACACTGCTCACACGCTGTAGGTAGCAGTCAATTCCAGCTGTGATTACTCTGGGTGATGAGAGGATGATGTTACAGGGAGTGATCCCAAGGGGTGAGAGCTTTTTACTTCTCCTCCTACAGTTAACACATGATTTGTTTTCTGCTTTCCACAATGTACGAGTAAGGTGGTACCTGCCTGAACTTCAGTTCACTTGAGGCTCTTCTGCCAGTCCCTTTGCTGTGGGGTTTTGTTCTGTACAAATCACGTTCTAGGTGGGAAATAGGTGCTGCTGCAGTTCCCTTGGGAGCTTTTTGGAGGAGCAGGACGGGCTGTGGAGCAGCGATGACCTCCCAGGGGCAGACTTCTAGTTCTTCCAGTTGGAAATTTGGTTTGTGATTTACAGAACAGTTGTAAGAGTTTGAAAATGGAATGTTGCTGATTGGATTTTCATTAATTTGTTAAGAACTGTGTATCTCATATTCATTAACCCAGACAAAAGAGGTATCACCCACTCTGAATACCAAGCAGGCAAGTGGAATTGAATAGGACTCTGGGATTTTGAGCTGCAACGTTCATAACCTCAGCTGCTGTCTCAAGCTTCTAACTGTTAGGGCAGGAAAAGGATCAGGTTTTACTGCTAGAAACAGTTCTTGCTGTTTGAATTACAAGTGTCTTTGTTAGGGGACAGGAAAAGGAGCCTTTTGCCTGGTGTGGTACCATAAACACATGAAATATGAATCATCTTGTAGGCTCCGTGCACCAGGGTGTCATGCTGAGGAATGCCATTGTGAGCTGTGTCTGGAGGTTTCTTAGGAGAAGTAATTGTGCCTGAACCTTTCATAATGTCTTCTACACAGTATTCTCAAGCTCCAGCTGCAGGGAGAGTTGCTCAGTTCTCTTCAGGTGGTTCTTAAAGGTTGAAGAAATTTGTTGTGCTGATCAAGACACATTGAGCAAGTGCTTCAGATGCTTCAAAATCACACAGCTAATTGAAGTCCTTTAACAAAGGTGGTGTTCCAGTGGGTAGGTCAACACCCTGTCCTTTGGGGATGATTCAGGAGTACATTTGACCACCTGCTTTAAACAAGGGGTGTGTTTCCATTCTTTATCTCTGGTAAGAGGGATGCTCAGACCTTCTGAGCCCAGTGAAGGAAGCTGTCAGAGAAACTTCTCTCTGCTTATCATCTCTTGGTTCTTTCAGTAGCACATCTTGGGATGAGCTGCTTCAGCTTGTTGATGATCCTGTGAGCTGCTCCCCCTTTTCCACAGAGGCCAATGAGTATCTGTATCTATATATCTGCTTTGTGTTCCCTGCATCATGTGCATCCCAGCAGTTTCCAGTTCTTATCTCCAAGTGAATTCTCTGGTGCTCTTTCTGCATCAGAAGGGGAACAGAATGAAATGCATTTACTCAACTCTGCCTCTTTGGGGACAGTTGGTCTGTGAGGTGCTGGACATTTCTGGCTCCCAAAGATCTGTGTTTGTATCCTGGGAAAATATTTGGGAAAGGACTGAACACCTTTTGTGATGGTGTCATTTCTGTGCCCCTGGAATTCCAAAGGCACAACCTGCTTGTCCCAAACAGGAGTAATTGGCCTTTTGATCAGCGTTGCCATTGAAGTACCTGCTCTGAGCAGTTTTGGTAATTCCAATTAAGAAAATGAGGCTTTGCTTCTCAATTGCTACTGGAGAGAAATGGATTAAAAGATTTGAATCATCCATGGAGCAGAGCCCGGGTGCTGAGGGCTATGGGTCATGTTTTCCACTGCTGAGTGAGGCTTGGCATCCTCCTCAAGCCAAAGACTCTTAATAAAGCTTCAAAATGGAGATGCAGGGGGTTGTTTTGGTTGGGTAGCTAGAGTCAGGCTTCTTGATTTTGATTTTAAATGAAAATATTTTGTCAATTTATCATCCTTCCTGGTGTCATTAGTCAGTTTTTCCTGTTGATGCAGAAATAATTACCAGAATTTCAAAGGGGCTATCAGTGCCACTACTAATTCTGTTATCCCAGGCTTAGGAGGAGATGTTGTAAACAAGTTATCAGGGGAAAAAAAAAAAGATTCTTCTTTGTAGTTGCTCTCCAAAGCCTGTAAAAACTTCCATTTCTTTGTAGGCTTTTCCCTTCCCCTTCCCACCCCCCTCCCAGTTGGAAATGCCTTCCTGTGACTTCCTAGGAGGATGTCTTTCCAGGATTGCTGTCTGCAGCGTGCTTGTCTGGGCCATGTGTCAGGTCCTCCTTGCTTACCATGGGAACCTCAGCCAGCTCCTGGTGCTCTTCAGAACAGCCTCTTCCTGAGGCTGTACATCAGCTCGGTGCCCGTGCCGCTCGCGCTGACGTAGCTGGGAGCAAGTTGCTTGGTCTTGGTGCTGGCTGGGAGAGGCCAGGCCCTCTCTGGGGATGGCTCGGTGGTGGTGGAGAGGTGCCTCCATCATCCTGAGCTGTCTGCTGGGGAGCAGTCTTCGCTAGGAAATGTGACATCAAGAGATTTCTCTTGCTGTTCCCATTCTGGGGAACTTTTCAGACAAGGTGTTCTCTGCACAATCAGCTAGAACACTGTAGTTGTGTGTGACTGTATTGTGTTGAGCAGAGGTCCCTTCTGGTTACCTGTAAAGGATTATCCAGGTGTACTCTGCATCAGCTCTCTTCTCATTTTTCTCCCCTAAATTCAGCCTTCCTGAATCTCCTGTAGTCAGTAAACCAAACTTTCCAGAGCAGCTCAATGAAATGTAAGCTCTTTCATCACTCTGAGACCTTTTAATGGCAAATTCCTGCATTAAATGACTCCTGTTCTTACAGCAAAAAGCCTTTTTAACTTCATGACCAGAGAATTCCCTGTTCCTTAATGAACAGTGAAAACCCAAGCCAGTGAAGGGCAAAAAGAGAATGATCTTGTCCTGTTTGGGCACCTCTTTGCAGTAGCAGCATTGAAGATGTGATGAAGACCAAGAGGAGTTCTTCTGAGGAAAGAACCCCATGTCTCTGAAGAACCAAAGAGTCTGTTTTGTCAATCCAAGTGTCCTTGTCAGGTCCATCAGTCCTGATGCCAGCATCAGTCACTCTTGGGGTAGCGGGTTATGGGGGGAGCTGAGAAGATGGGTAGAGCTTGAAGAGAGCAGCTGAGGGTCCTAGAGATCCACCTTGCTTGCCCAGTCCTGGTGGGGAAGGATCTAAGGCACACGAAATCAGTGTGCATGAGCCACTAAGGAAAGATCTCTTTAGATACCTCAAGTGTTAATTGAATAACAGATGTTGTTTATAACAAACCCAGATTGATGTATTTACCCAAAGTATAATGCACTGCTTGGTTCAGCATGTGAATGTAAGGGGAATTTACACTGTTGGGCTTAATGTAAATTAAATTAACCTTCCTATCTTGAATCTGAGTGTTTTTAATAACTGGTGAATTGGATTGCTTTATTATATTTGCTGGGATGCTAGTTTTTTTCTCTATTAATACACTTAACTTGCATTCTAGCTTCGCCATTCAGAGACAGGCATCGAGTGGTGGGTTGTGTGACAATGTCTGTCAATAGTGAAGACAAATAGTGCCAGAGACACTTAACCCATCCAATCTCACCCAGGGTATAGGTCGGTCTTGTTTTCAGACTTCTTCATAAGTCTCTTTCCTTTCTTTCTTTTTTTATTTTTTTTAATTTTAATTTTTTTCCAGTTTTATTTCTTTTTGTTTTTATTTCTAAATAGTGGATTGATACTGATTTGAAACTAAACTTTTTTGGAAAAGTTTTTTTGACATCAGTAATACCAGAAGGAGAAAAGTAGAAACCCGAGTTTGGCATGTGAGGTGTTGGGAGCAGATTTGCAGCCACTTTGTACGTTCTGGTTTTTACCTGGAAAACCTTTGGCAGCACAAGGGTTGATGGTGGAAATGTTGCACCTATAGTATCCTTCAAGTTTTGTTCTCAAATTGTCCTTCTCCCTCCAAATAAACCAATTAACACACAAAAGTCCTACCAAGAACCTGACCTGTGAGATAAATGAGCCCGTTCACAAATGAAATAAGCAGGTGTAGTTCATCTGTGAAGCAGATACACCACCCAAACCTCACCCTGGGTGGTGAGCTCTCATTTTTGACACTGGTTTTGGAAGGTAGGGACAGGGCAGCGTGGGTGTAGGGGCTGAGGGAGAGGCTTTGCTGGTCCTGCTGCACAGGGAGCTGGAAGAAGGAGCCCCAGTGTGCTTGCTCTCACAATGCCAAGCTGTCACGCCTGGGAGGTGATTTGCTTTGCCCTCCAGCTGCAATTAAATGAGTAACTGGAAATCAGGGCGCTGGTGGTTTCTTGAGAAGATGCTAATCCCTGGAGTTTGGGATCCCTTTGGGAAGAACAGACAAGGGTTTGGGGCTGGCTCCACACAAGTCTTCCCTAAAGACTCCCTCAAAACCAAGTAGGGATAATTTTAAAAAAATACTCTTTTTCCTGCCTTTCAGACCTCTTTTCCAGAGGCTGCAGCCTTGTTTGGCCTCACCAGATGATAATAAGCTGTAGAGATATGTTATTGCCTTAGTTGCTGATTCAGGAGGTAATAAATTTTCTTTGTCCAAGGCCTGATGCTGTTGAAAGGAAAACGACTGTGCTGCTCTGTTCCTGGGGATGCTCTGTGCCTTCCCCTGTCTCTCATCTCACCTCAGCAGCCTGTTTGTGCCGCGGGCGAGCTGCACCCCTCCTGCTTTTGGCTTTCAGTTACTCGGCCTCTGGCTGTGACTGTACTGCTGGTCCCTGCCTGGATGGGAGGGGATGCTCAGGAGCCCCAGGTGCCTTTCAGAGAAGCAGCTCTCCAAGTGAGCGGTGCCGTCATCAGCTGGGATTGCTTTGAAGCCTGGTCTTGCTGGGAGGAGTGTGGAGTAATTAGTGACTTTGCTTTTGTGCTGGACTCCAGCACTAACACTTAGTGTGTTAGCTCTTGCTTACTTTCCATCCTTAATTTGCATGTGATGGAATGGCTTATTGCTGATGTGTAGATGATGGTGTCTGAAACAGGGACAGCACTTCCTTACACTGAACCCTTGGATCCTGTTCTGCCTGGCTGGGAGCAGGGATGCTCGGCGCCCAGGGGAGCAGGGATGCACAGGAGCCTGGGAGAGCAGGGCTGCCTCTGGGCCTGGCTGGGAGCAGGGACGCCTCGGGACCCAGGAGAGCAGGGACGCTTAGGGACACTCAGATCCTGGGAAAGCTTGGCCTAGGCCACAACTCCTCAGTTCCTCATTTCAGTGACCTGACGTGTTCCAGAGGTGGCAATGAATGGATTCAGGAGGTTTAGTTTCAACAGTGATCAAAGTTGCTCTAAGGTGGAAGTAGTTTTCTCTCTTTCCTTAATTAAGAAGAAGGGAAAGGCCCCACCTTGCCATGCTGGCACACGCTTCGCTTGCAGTCCCCTGGCTGTGTACATGCCATAACATGTGCTTGGCTGCCTCTGTGTGCTTGCTTGGGGAAGCAGTGCTTATGTTGAGCCTGGGTCACAATGCATTTAGCCTTGCGTTGCACCGTGTGCGCTCTTCTTTGAACTGGGCCCTGCCAGTGTGAGCACTGGTACGCTGCACATGAGCCACCTCTACCAGATCCCAGGACTAAAGAAAGAGACCTCAAATTAAAGCCATGCTTCAACTGGGACAGGCCAGTCCAAGCTTCTGCCTTGCTGTGGCATGCTGTGTGCCCCCTGCCCACAGGGATGCTCTGCTCCCTGGCTGCACGGTGGGTGATGGCACGAGCGGCCTTCCTCGGCGCCGGGCAGCACGGAATGCTCCCACCTTGCAAAGCAACACCACCCACAATGGAAGGACTGGAAATTTGGGATTAAACTCCCCTGCCAGTGCCCCGAAACACCCCAAAGTGCAGCGTGTCCGGCTGGGCGCTGCCCTTCAGGCAGCCAGCACGGGGTGCTCTCAGTGCCTTTGGGTGGGCTGCTCAGAGCAGGGCTGTGTAAAACACGGGTGGTTTATGGGTTAGAGTAGCTCTGTGAGTTCTTATTTAATCATTACCTCAGAGGGAGAGGCCTTGGCTGAGGGCCTGCAGACCCCGAGGAAGCTTAGATTTCACCACACTCCTTAGGATTTGCATAACTTAAAACGTTACTAAAGCAATTCCTAACTCACCCCCAAAACAGGCTTGAAATGTGTTTGCTTGAGTGTGGCCAGTTCCTTTCAGTGGCTGTGACGTGTGTCACGGTTCCTTTACCCCTTCTCAGTGGTGACATCAGAGAAGCCCCTGGCCCGTACCGCTTTGTGCTCACGTGCCCATTGGTGGCAGTGGCATTCCGTGCAGGGCGTAGGAGGCTAAAGAGCTTTTCTTGCTGCTACTGTTCAGCTTGATACTGTTTGGGCAGTCAAATCTCATTGTTAGGCAGAGGTGACTGATAGGTGGAGGAGGGTATCACTGATTTCTGAGGGACAGGTTAATTGTAGGAAAACACCTGGAGGGGAATGGTTTTGGGTAGCAATAACGACAGCAACTGTGTTACTGCTGAACACTGCGCCCTAAAGCACCGCTGCCGTCCCCAGCTCTTGTAGCTTCATGCTGGGAGGTATTTTTAGTGATGGATTTTTGCCCCTCCCAAGAAAGTGAGGACAAAGTACAGCCACTGCATTTCGGGACAGGGTCTGCCTCGCCCCATTTGGCGTGCCAGGGGCTGGACTGTCCCTTCAAGTCTTTTCTCTCTGGTATTTTAAAAGACCTTTCAAAACCATTCCCCCTTCTGTTGCAAAGAGAGAAATCTGTGCTGTGAATGCCCTGAAGGAAGAGCCTTCCACCCCTGGAGCCCTGCTACCCGGGTCAAGGTCCGTAATTCCCTCCAGGTCTCTGCAGGCGAACAGGAGCGGCGTGTGTGCTGCCTGGAGCCCTGCGCGGCGCTGGCTTCCACCCCGTAAAAGGGTTACTGCTTTCTGAACGGGGGCAATGCCACCGGGCCCCAGTCCATCCCAGTGTCCCTGTGCTGTGGGAGAAGAGCCACTGGAAACGAATTCTGTTCCCACAAAGCAAACCAAACACCCCAAACAGCAATGAACTTTCTCACCTCAAAGTGGCTGCAAATCAGCTCCTGAATATTGTCGCTGCAGTAAATACCTAGATTGAATAGCTCTTGCCAATCCTATAAATGTTTTTGAGAGAAGCATTGCATTAATGCATGATATGGAAAGGATAAATTTTGCCTTTAAATTGGAATGCAGTTGAAGTGACTGAACTCTCCAATTTCAGCCACTGTATTTGCCAAAGAACAAACTGGGAAATGGAACTGGTATCATTCGTCTGCTCCTGCTTCGCTGGCAGGTTCGGCGAAGGGGCTTCCCGTGAAGAGCAGAGCAGTGTAGCTTGCTGACAAACCATCATGCCCACACAGTGTTACAATCTGAATTAGCATGGGATTAATCTTCAATTCACTTAGCACAGAAGAGCTGTAAGAAACAGGGATGGTTTAAAAATCATTTCTCATCAGTCACTGGTAGCCCCGGTAGTGGCGAGCAGGGAGGTTTGCTGTGAAGTACGTGTGTCGTGGCTGAACGTCTTCATTCTGGTACTTTGAAACAGTTGGAACTGCATTAAAGAGTTCAGCTCTCTCTAAAGACTTTAGGATTGAGAGATTAACAGAATATTTGGGGTTTTTAAAAAAAATCCCACTCAACAACAAGGAGAGCATCACATTCCTCTTAATAGGTGTTACCTCTCCAGCACCAGTAACTAGCTGAACAAGCATAATTACTAGGCAATGATGGATATATATATAATGTGCAGTTTGTTTCCAAAGTTAGATAATCTCTGGGGTTCTGGTTTATCATGCAAGGGGTGGCCAGCAGTGCAGAAGTACAGCAACTAGCATCTCCCCCCCAAGTTTAAATCTGAATATAAAGTCAGTAACCCCTCAGTGAGCTGGGGCTGATACTTCAGTAACTTGGGGACAGCCCATGTCTGTCCCTGCTGCTGTTCTGGGCCACATTTGCAGCTGATGTGTCTGTTAAAATTCTCCGGTAGAAGTAACGATGCTGCTCTGCAGAGGCCTTGAGGGGTTTAATGGTGTAGCTGCCCCTGCGTGCTTCTCCAGCAGATGGGTCGGTGTGACCCTGGGGAAGTCCCAGCCCTGTTGTTTAAGTGTCCCGCTTCACATGAGCCTCTCAGAGGGCTGTCCCAGGCTGGCTGTCCCAGGCCATCTGTCCACACAGGGTCCTTGGCTGAGAAAGTCCGAGACGATTCTGTCCCAGTGACCCAGAATCAGATTGCAGGAACTGCCCATCACCCGGTCTCAGCGTGTCACCAGGGCAGAGATCCCATCCCTGTTCCCATCCTCTGGAGCAAACAGCTGTGTCACAGAGACTGATACCAGTTCCATTTTGCCTACCAACTCAGTTGATTTTATATTTTATTTCTCATTGATGATGGAATAATCAGCAGCTCTTTTTCTCATTTATTTTCTCATATTTTTATTCCAGGATTTGCCTCTGAAGCAGGGAGTGTCTGCATTAAAAATGACCTGTAGTTCTCTGCTTCATAGGTTAGAAACTTATTTTAATATTTTGTGGCTAAGCACAGTCCCGTCTTTTTCCAAAATAAAAAATTCCAAGCATAACTGCTTTAATTGGCATTGAATGTGGATTTGTAAGCATTTTGCATTTGGGGCTTCCAATATTTTAGATGAAATGGCTTCTACACGAGTACCTGGTCCAGCTGAGGCAATGAAAGCTCTGTTTACCTCCAGCCATTCTCACAAATTAACGTTAAGTTTTAAAACCAAGCTGATTCCAGTGGATCACACTGAGTCTCATTTGGGCATGTCCAAAGTCCCGTCCTGGCTAGGCTGTGCTGCTTTAAGCATTTACCTTCTAAAACCTTACCAAATTCCAAATATTTGTTGGGGGAAAGAAATCTGTTTGTAAATCACTTCATTTCAATGGGACTGCTATAGCCAGCACACACAGAACCCTGTATCTTGTATTGACTTCTGAATTATACACCGCAGATGCTTCTTCAGCTCCTTCCTCTTCCTCCATGGGCGGTGCTTGCAGCTCCTTTACCACCTCTTCCAGTCCTACCATTTACTCTACCTCAGTCACCGACAGCAAGGCTATGCAAGTGGAGAGCTGCTCCTCAGCCGTGGGGGTAAGTACCAGAGGGGTAAGTGACAAGCAGTTAACCAGTAACGCAGTCCAGCAGCAACAGTCAACGCCGAAGAGACACACAGTCCTGTACATCTCGCCACCACCTGAGGACTTGCTGGACAACAGTCGGATGTCCTGCCAGGATGAGGGGTGTGGATTGGAGTCAGAACAGAGCTGCAGTATGTGGATGGAGGATTCACCCTCCAACTTCAGTAACATGAGTACCAGTTCCTACAATGATAACACTGAGGTGCCACGTAAATCACGCAAACGAAACCCAAAGCAGAGGCCAGGGATCAAACGCCGCGATTGTGAAGAGTCCAACATGGATATCTTTGATGCCGACAGTGCCAAAGCGCCTCACTATGTCCTTTCTCAGCTCAGCACGGACAGCAAAGGCAACTCAAAAGCAGGAAATGGGTTGGTATCTGCTTTTTTTTTTTTTTTTTTTTTTACACAAAAAAAAAATTCTATCGCCATATGTAAAGCCAGACTAATAAAACTGCCCCCACCCCTCATCAAGTGTTCTGCTCAGGTTCTCACATAAATCCCCTCCCTTCTCTGCTGCTCCCTTTTGCGTCCTTAGCCCACCGTAAGCTCTCATGAGGCTCGCTAATCTTCAGTGAGGAGATAAAAGCTAAACTTCCCTGCGACAGTTGGGACGCAGTGGTGATGAGCTCATCTGTATTCTTTTAAGTTTAAGTCACTGTTTAAGTGAAATTCCTAAAAGCTTGCACAATTCCATTTCTAAAATGGCAAGGAAAACCTTCTTGTGCTTAAAAAACCCAGGCAGGAGTGGACTGGACGCACCTTAAATTGTAACTTGTGTGCAGGATTTTATGTGAGGATTTCAGTCTGTGCACTTCACCTGCTTCTGTTTGTCTCTCTCTCTCTTGATCCCATGGAGAGAGCGATGGGAACAGAAGTTACTGGCGATCTCTCATCGTTTAGATTAACTCATCCTCTTTTACTGAATGTTAAGAAGCTGTGGTGAACCAGCTCCTGGTTTTTTTTTTTCCTTGTGAATTCACTTCTGTATTTGATTTTTTCAGAAATAAACCTCTAATCCGGTTCCTCTCTGTGCTTCTGGGTTGTGTGCATGCGTGTGTCTGGACCGGGGCACGCCTGGGTGGTGGTCTCTCATCTCTCCCACTTCACGCTGCTCACCGAATGCATTTCAGTGGTTGCTTAGAGGAGCCAGTCCATCAGCTCACAGGAGTGTGTTGAAACCTTTATTTTATTTGTTAACTTGTCGCTGCTTTGGTACATTTGTGATGGTCAGCTGGATAGGCTGGGCCTGGGCATGGACTCTTTTTGAGGGGGATGTATTTTGTTTCTGTTTTTCCTTTGGTACGTTCTCATGTTCATCAGAGGAATGGTGAATATGAAAACCTGACTGGTGGGAAAGATTATAAAGGTCTAATCCAAAGGGAAAGAGCCTGGAGTCTGTATTCCCAAGGTCATCACAGTTCCATACTTAAAATTTCACTCTGAGAAGGTGATTGTGAGAAACTCTCCAGAGTGTGCTGGTCTGGGGACAGCCCCAGGGGTGAGAAACTCTCCAGAGTGTGCTGGCCTGGGGACAGTCCCAGGGGTGAGAAACTCTCCAGAGTGTGCTGGTCTGGGGACAGCCCCAGGGGTGAGAAACTCTCCAGAGTGTGCTGGCCTGGGGACAGCCCCAGGGGTGAGGAACTCTCCAGAGTGTGCTGGCCTGGGGACAGCCCCAGGGATCAGACACTCTCCAGAGTGTGCTGGTCTGGGGACAGCCCCAGGGATCAGACACTCTCCAGAGTGTGCTGGCCTGGGGACAGCCCCAGGGGTGAGGAACTCTCCAGAGTGTGCTGGCCTGGGGACAGCCCCAGGGATCAGACACTCTCCAGAGTGTGCTGGCCTGGGGACAGCCCCAGGGGTGAGGAACTCTCCAGAGTGTGCTGGCCTGGGGACAGCCCCAGGGATCAGACACTCTCCAGAGTGTGCTGGCCTGGGGACAGCCCCAGGGGTGAGGAACTCTCCAGAGTGTGCTGGCCTGGGGACAGCCCCAGGGATCAGACACTCTCCAGAGTGTGCTGGCCTGGGGACAGCCCCAGGGGTGAGGAACTCTCCAGAGTGTGCTGGCCTGGGGACAGCCCCAGGGATCAGACACTCTCCAGAGTGTGCTGGCCTGGGGACAGCCCCAGGGGTGAGGAACTCTCCAGAGTGTGCTGGCCTGGGGACAGCCCCAGGGATCAGACACTCTCCAGAGTGTGCTGGCCTGGGGACAGCCCCAGGGGTGAGGAACTCTCCAGAGTGTGCTGGCCTGGGGACAGCCCCAGGGATCAGACACTCTCCAGAGTGTGCTGGCCTGGGGACAGCCCCAGGGGTGAGGAACTCTCCAGGGTGTGCTGGCCTGGGGACAGCCCCAGGGATCAGACACTCTCCAGAGTGCTGGTCTGGGGACAGCCCTGGGGAAGCCGTGTTAGCCGGTACGGGACCCGCCAGCTCCTTGGACCGCTGGGTCCTTGTGTCTCTCTGTACAACGGCCGCTCCAAGTGCCACTGCAGTTCTTTTGGCATCTCTCCCTTGCCAGCAGAGAGAGGTGATGGAGTAAAACCTTAGTACGTGGTGGGCTGAAGCAGCAGACGAGCGGGTGGATGGAAAGCTGCTGCTCGAGCTGGGCAGGTGCCTCCAGCGAGTGCCAAGGAGCTCAGGCTCCCCCTGCCCCAGGGAGGAAGCTGTAGTGACAGGCTGTGCTGGGTGACCCTAAGTGTGACCCCGGGACGGAAAGGGGAGATGTGGTAAACTCTGGAACAAGCCGTGTGATCTCGATCCCAGGCATCACGAGGCTGGAACGCTCCCTGGAATACGAGGGGCTGGCAGCAGTGCTGGCACTGCTGTGCCCACGGGGACAGGGAGGTGTGGTTTTTAACCCAGAGCGTCCTGTGCTGGTGAGACTGAACCCAAACCTCTTGGGCAGCAGAGCTGTCCTGAATTGGAGCTCTGGGGTGAGGAAGGGCTGGGGTAGCAGGAAGCTTGACTTGCTGTCAGAGCCCTGAGCGTTGGCATCGCAAATCTAGGGCACAGGAGTGACTCTTCCTTAACTTCCCAGCCCGCTGGAGTCCAGCCAAGGGAGTTGGGTTACTTTTGGCCTCCAGCAAAGGGCAGGGGAAGCACCCTTGCTAAGGCACAGCAGCAGGTGCCTCAGAAGGGACTCGCTGTGCGTTGTCTTTGAGCGAGGAAGGGAGAGAATATGTTCCTGTGGCAACTGTTGGGGCCTGTGGGAGCTGGTTTAGGAATGGATGAACTGCTGGGCATTGAGGGCAGGGAGCCTGGGATATCCAACCTGCTTGGTCTCACTGCCAGGTCCTCCCCAGGACATCCCAGTGCAGGACCAGCCCAGCCCTAACTGGGGCCTGCCACGTACACTGTTTTTAGGAGAAGCGCTAGCGCTGAGCAGACGCTGTCTGGTAGCAGTTACAGGCTAATGAATACATCCATGTGTGCATAGAAAATATTTACTGTTTGCATGGGCATGGTTATTAGTATGCAAATAAACTAAATTGCAGGGGGAAAGGATGCCTCCTCTCCTCACAGTCTGAGGAGACAGCACTTGTCAGGTGCTTTCATGTCCAGCTGATGGGATTGAAAGCAGTGGCTGCTTTTGGTTCCCAGAGGGACAATGTTGAGGCAAAGGCAGCAGCCCTTTGCATAAATGTGACGCTGGAGGGAATCTCTGTTGTTGACAGCTGAGGTAATTTGGGTTTCCAGAGGGGTTTTTTACTGTCAGGAGAAGCAAGCTGTGCTGGGGAGGCTGATGTGTTAAAGTTTCACTGCTAAAACTCGGCTCTTCCAGTCTCCCAGTTTAGTTTTGATGGCTGCCTCCAGTGCTTCCCTTCAGAATTCCATATCCTCCCAGTATCCCGTGTGGATTTACAGAGCTGGAGCTTCTGAGCATGACCAGGTCAGCCCAGGCGATCCATGGGATGGATGTCTTTGCCTGGAGTGCTCTCCCATGGCAGCAGCACAGGGCCCAGGCACGCTGTGCTGAGCCATGCTGCTGAGGCTGCCCTGCGTCCCTTCCTGCCTTCCCTCAGCAGGCTGGGGCATCGTAGCTGTGCGGTGTAAAAGGGTGTGACAGAGAGAAGGGACCCACTGAACGTTAGTGGCTGTATTCCTTATAATTACCAGTCCACTGGAGTAAGGTCCTGGCAGGAGCAGTAAGGTCATTAGCTAACCAGCCCCATGAGGGTTTCGCTTGACTTCGCAGGAGCGAGGGGCATGGCTGTGGGAACTGCAGTTTTAGCCCATCTAACTAAATGACCTAGACCATTTGTGTGTCTGCATTGGAGAGCAGTGTTGTCCCTGGCCTTTTCCTAGGAGGAGGAGTCCTTTTACATTGTCATTCTGTTGAAGCAGCCTGTGGCAGAGCACGGGGACGCCTTGCCAGGGAGGTGGTACTCTGGCAGGGTGCTGGGTACCAGGCTTTATCTACATCCCGCCTCTCTGCTCTTGCTGGCTTGGAGAGGATCCTGTGAGGCAGCCTGGGATGCTTGGGAGGTGGCTGGGCTCAGCCAGGGGACCCACAGCCTGGCTGGACAGTCTGCAGTGAAGTCCTTAACTTTACAAACAGAAAAAACGTGAATTAAACCCCTACAGAGCACAGACCTGGTGACAGCTCAGCTGTGTGTGTTTTAACCCCCTGGCAAGGGTGGTAACAGGTTTGGGGAGGCCTGGTAGAAATAAGAGCACAGCAAACAGGACTTTGTGGGCTGTGAGACGTGGTGGAACCCGGGGACAAGGTGCTGGGCTGTCCCTGGGTAGGAGAGGTGCTGTGCAGGGGCTGGGGAGCGACTCGGGGCGTCGTGCCCTGCCTCGTGCCGCTCGCTGCGCAGCAGCAGGTTTAGGGGAGGGCTGTTGATGTGACTCCTCTGGTGATGGGAGGACAGCACTGTGGTCACCCAGCCTTTGGGGCAGTGGCAGAGGAGTTTGAAGAAAAAGCATTTCTGTCACCCTTCTCCCTGAGCAGAGCCCCCCCTGGCTCAGTTACTTCCACGTTACACACTGAAACTGGGTTTGTTCTTGAGCGATTCATGCCTGTTACTATAAACAGCCTCTTTCAGAGCCATTGGCTGGTAGGGGTTACTTGGCTAGTAAAAAAGGAATATTGCATCTGCCTAAATTCCCTGAGCCCTTCTGCCACCTGCCACAGCACCTTCACATCCACTAGCAGCCAGTGTGTTCGTTAGAGCCCGGGCTCGTCCTGCAGCCCCTCTCGGTGTAAGGTCAGCAGTTACTCACTTTAAAGGGAGCACGAAAGGGCCCCTGTGCTGCTAACTTTGGAGGGCTTCTTCCTTGGGGTTTTAACTATGGAACTGACCCAGGACACAGCACATCTTGCTGTGTGCAGCTGGAAGGACACAGGCCTTTTGTGTACACCGGATTGACAAGGGGTGTGATCCTGTCAGAGCTTTTCCCAGCAGCTGATGGGGGTTTGGTGCAGGTTTGTCCAGCAGCTTTGCCAGAGATGAGTCCTGGAGTTTGCATGGATGTGCAGGTTGAGGCAGGGACAGGCATAAGGCTGTTCTCCTACTGTATCACTGAACCTTAAATCCATTTTGGGGGGGGTGTCCATGTGGATACTTGGTACAGAAGTGGCACAGCTCACTGGGATCACTCTGGGCTGTAGCACATGCAGGTTACGAGCTGTCTCCTGGTCGTTAACGTGGTTTAATACTAATTGCTTTTCCCTTCCTTTATGTTTGCTCTCTGAGAAGCCGTTCCTGGCTGCACTGGATGGAGGAGGCAGGAAGCACCGTTCCTCTCACCTTGCAGGTTTCCTTCTCTGTCCGAAAGAGAATTCCCAACTTTGCTCCCAGCTCTGAACCCTCCACCTGTTAATACAGCCTCTTTATCCTTCTAGCTTTTTGGTGATTTGGTCTGTTTGTATTGGGGAGCTGCTTATAACATCTTTGTAACGATCTGCTTTGACTTCCCAGAGCATCAGAGAACCAGAAGGGAGCTGGAGGGAAGAAGACCCCAATGTTGTGCGGTCAGTATCCGACTAAGAGTGAGGGGAAGGAGCTGAAGATAGTGGTACAGCCAGAAACCCAGCACAGGGCTCGTTACCTGACCGAAGGCAGCCGAGGCTCGGTGAAGGACCGGACACAGCAAGGCTTCCCCACTGTGAAGGTAGGCTGAGAGCAGCGGGGGGGACGGGGGCTCCTTCCCAAGGGATGGGAGCTGGTTCTGATCCCAGAGGCCTGGGATCTCTGTTTTTAAGGGAAGGGGAAGACTTTGTGGTCTCTTTGCTGCAGAGACTGTACCTCATCACTTCTGGCAGGTAATGAGGTGTGTTTGTGCCACTGAGCTACAGGGGAAGGAGGTTTATGCCAAGGCAGAGACACACAGTGTGGCACGTGTCCTGTGAGATGAGGGCACAGGAACTGTGGGAACAAGCAGACACTTGGGGCAAAACTAGGAGAGCAAAATGCTGTAGCTGTCTGATTGCTGGTGGCACTGGATCCCCATTAGCCCTTCCTGGTAGGGACACAAAACTAGGTTTCATTGAAAAAAAACCTTAAAAGTTTGTGGGGAGGAGGCTGTGTTTTGGGTTTTAGTAGGCAGTGTCTGAACCCACATCTCCAGTGTCTGATCAGCCCAGGGTGCACGTCATGGGCTGTGCTGTGCAGCGTGGTCAGCAGCAGGGGGGGCTGTGGATTCGGAGAATGGGGGAGGAAGAGAGGAGGCAGTTGGATGGACACTTAAAAAAGCAGCCTGCTTCCTGTAGGGACTTCAGTGCCCTAAAGTTGAGGTGGTGACAGTGACTTGCTCTGAGCCGGGGTGAGCTGCACTCGGGCCTGGCTGGTGTCCTCAGTCCTGCGGGTCAAGAGGAAGGATGGGGATAGAGCAGATGCAGTCAGGAGTCCAGGGCCTGGCTGCAGAGCTGCTGTCTCCTCAAGCGTTTGTCTTGGTTCATTTGGAGCAGAGAAAAGGGCAGCTGATGCAATTCCCCTTCCTCAAAGGGGGGAGAAATGGCTGGTGGTCAGGCTTGGCAGCTGGGGCTGGAAGGCTCTACTGCAAGCTGATCAGAGGATGGGGACCAGAGCCCAGAGGGGAAGGAGGAGCTACAAATGGAGAAGCAGCACGAGGATGAAGGCCACAAAGAGGTTCCTCACCCTGCCACCCAAAAGGCAGAGCGTGCTGGGGCCAGCAGCACTGGGAGCAGGTTCCCTTCAAATCCAGCTGTGCACACTGCCTCCTGTTTTCACTGGGAGGCACCTCTGAACTGGTTTGGTGTTGCTGTGTTTCAGCTGGAGGGTCACAACGAGCCCGTGGTGCTGCAGGTGTTCGTGGGCAACGACTCCGGGCGGGTGAAGCCGCACGGGTTCTACCAGGCGTGCAGGGTGACGGGCAGGAACACCACCCCCTGCAAGGAGGTGGACATCGAGGGCACGACTGTCATCGAGGTCGGACTGGACCCCAGCAACAACATGACTCTTGCGTGAGTGGCTGTTAACATGCACTAGCCTCTTCCAGAAACCTGCCCTCCCTTTGGCTCAGCAGGAAGCCTGGCACACCGTGGCATACCATAGCATACCATGGCACACCTTGGCACACCATGGCATACCTTGGCACACCTTGGCATAGCCCAGGTGCTTAGTGAAGCAACCTGAGTGTGAAAGGCTTTCAAGTTGTGTTTTTAGTTTGTGTCTGTTACACTTAATCACAGAGTCACAGGGTTGGAAAAGACCTTTAAGATCATCAAGTCCAACCACTCCCATCCCAAGCTAAACCAGAGCCCTGAGCACCTCATCTCCCCTCTGTTAAACACCCCCAGGGGTGACTCAGCCCCTCCCTGGGCAGCCTGTGCCACAGCCCCACAGCTCTGCCAGGGAAGAACTTTGCCCTCCCAGCTGAGCTGACCCTGCCCTGGGGCAGCTTGAGCCCATTGCCCCTTGTCCCAGCTCCTGTCCCCTGGCTGAAGAGACCCTCGCCCACCTCTCTGCACCCTCCTGGCAGGGCAGGGGAGGTGGGGAGAAGGTCTCCCCTCAGCCTCCTCTTCTCCAGGCTCAACACCCCCAGCTCCCTCAGCTGCTCCTCAGAGGATTTGCCCTCCAGCCCCTTCCCCAGCCTGGCTGCCCTTCTCTGGGCTCGCTCCAGGACCCCAATGTCCTTCTGATGGTGAGGAGCCCAGAACTGGACACTGTTCAGACTAATCTGGTCTCTCCTAAAGCTGTATCAGTTCACTTTGCTCCGTTGGTTTCCTGTTCTGTTGGAGCAGTGATGAGCATCTTCAAGCATGACATGAACTCCTAACTGCCACTCTTTCCCTTAGCTGCCTTGTCTAGCAAGCTCGGCCTGGCGAAGGGGAGGGGGATGTTGGCCTCTTCAGACCCCACCGGGCCTGAAAGGCTGTGAGGTCTGGCTGGATAGTGAGGCCACACTCTGGCTCTTCTCCTCTCTGCCTTGTTCCAACTCTGCTGTTTCCACCACAGAAGCTCCTGCTTTGCTACTGATTATCCAGCCCAGCATAGGCAGTGTTCTGGGTGCAGGTTCCAGTTCCCTGCAGTGGGGTTCTGAGCCAGCAGCACCTCTTCTGGCTTAGATCTCCCAGGAAACTTCAGACACCAAGGGATTCCCTGACAGGCTTTCTGCACGTGCCTGAAGAGCCAGACAGGGAGTGAGCTGCTTCAGACTGTGCTTTTCAGTGGGATGTCTTTTTTCAAGGGGCATGTGGCTGAAAGCTGCCCCTCTTTATGTAGAAGCTCAGTGTGTTTCAAGGGGAGATGCATTTCTTCAGTGTACAGTGTCCACTCCTTAAGCAGGAGAAGGCAGTTTCCTAACAGACCCAATTGACTTGATTTTTTGAATGTAAGATACGTCCTGGTGACAGCTTTGGAGACTGCCTCTTCATGGGCTTGTCATTGTCCTCAAGTGTTAATGTGAAACCATCCAAGGAGAGAGACAGGAGAAACAGGAAGGAAGAAAAGTTTGGCCCAGGCTGCTTTCCCAAAAGAGCTCTTAATCCAGAAGAAATCTTCCTGGTGCCTCAGTGGTGCTGAGGCACCTCTGCCACATCCCCTCCAGCACCACACTGTCCCCTCTCTCTGCTCCCAGCTCCTTGGCCCTCCTGCAGCACAACCATTTGTGCTGCTCAGGCTGGGTGTCAGCTGGTCCCTGTGCTGTTTGGGCCCAGGATCCTGGTAAATTTACAGTATTCCTCCTCTTAACACCTCAGGCTGTGTTTGGGGAGTTTTGGGTAGCACCAGGAATGGAAGAAGGAAGGTCTGAGGTTATAAACTGATGCTCCCCACAGTGACTTTGTTACCCTGGCATACTGCTTCCATATGCCTTCCTCCCATGATCATCCTCTGCAGTGTGTGGGGCTGATGGGCAGCCAGGCAACGTGATGGGCAAGGTCAGGTAGGAGTTCCATCTACCTAAAACCATCCACATCAGTAGCTACTGCAAGAGTTGGGACTGGGTGGCTGGGGAGCTGGTGGAAAGGTGATTAAAAGACTCTGAAGCTCTTGAATAAACTCTGGGCTGGTTTGTGTTGTAGGGTGGATTGTGTGGGAATCCTGAAGCTGAGGAATGCTGACGTGGAAGCCAGGATAGGGATTGCTGGTTCCAAGAAGAAGAGCACACGTGCCAGGCTGGTGTTTCGCGTCAACATCACCCGCAAGGACGGGTCCACTCTGACTCTCCAGACACCCTCTTCCCCAATTTTGTGCAGTAAGTACCAAACTGAAGAGCTGGTATTGCAGGAGGCTGGGGTTTTTGGTGGGATTGCCATGAAATGCCTTTGGAGGGGGGTTGTTCTTTTCCCAGGGTTTTTTAACTGGCTGGAGCTTTCTGTTGGACACATTCATGTCGTTGGAAAACACATAAGTACATTCTGTAGAGACACTGGTGTCTGTGGCTCCATTCTGCTCAGTGCAGTGCTGTAGGATCTCCTGTCAGTTAATTTTGAGATTTACAAAAAAAAACCCACCCAGTTTTTGTAAAATCCACCAAAAGTATTTCTGTGTGTGTTTTATTTGTACCATTACCTTACTGGTGAAAGATAAACTGATTTAAATCTCACAGGACCAGCAATGGAAATCATCTCTTGTTTTCTTAAACATGTAACAATCCAAAACTTGCTGCTGGGAGCTGAGGGCCTGAGAGTGGTGAGGGGCTGGAAGGGGCTGCCCAGAGAGGGGGGGCGGTGCCCCGTGTCTGGGGGTGTTCAAGGCCAGTTTGGCTGGGGCCCTGGGCAGCCTTGTGTAGCTCCAGGCCTGGAGGTTGGTGTCCCTGCCTGTGGCAGGGGGTTGGAGCTCTGGGACCCTTGGGGTCCCTCCCAGCCCAGGCTGGGATGCTGTGATTAGTGGGTCCTTTACCCCAGTGTGGTTTCTATGAGGTCGTTGCATTCGGCGAGGAAATAACGGGGCCGATTATCTGCTGAAGAGCTTTGTCATGACTGATGTAGTGAAGGAAGAAGCTCAAGGAAGAAGCTTGGTCATTATTTTGTTCTTTCCTTTCTAATCCCATCAGTAAAAGCTTTTTGTTTGATGTTCTCCTGGTTTCAACCCATGTGTTCTTTCAATTGCAGCTCAACCCGCGGGCGTTCCAGAGATCCTCAAGAAGAGTCTGCACAGCTGTTCAGTGAAGGGTGAAGAGGAAGTGTTTTTGATTGGCAAGAACTTTCTAAAGGGAACAAAAGTGATTTTCCAGGAGAACGTTTCTGGTTAGTGTGGCAGCTGTGCTGTGTGGGGTGGTTGGGTTTCCTAGGTTCATCAGGTTTAGTTGGAGAGAAAAAGAGAGAAGCAAAGTCAAAGGCACTGAAATAAACTGCTGTCCATGGCTGTGCAATAAATTCTGCTTTTTAACTTTGGTTTAGATGAGACTTCTTGGAAGGCAGAAGCTGAAATAGACATGGAGTTATTTCATCAGGTACTTGTGTTGTTGTTGTTACCACCAAAAAAAAAGACTCTGACTCTGTTTCCAAAGAAAATCCAACGAGCCTTTCCCCTTCCCCTGCCTTTGGAGCAAGGAAATGCCTTTTGCTCAGCTCAGCTGAGCATCCAGCCTGGTAGGGCAGCAGCTCTGCTCGGCTGTACCAGAGTACAGCTGTTGAGTGTCTGACTGGGAGCTCAGGGGCCAGAGCAGGAGTGTGGTACCTGAGCTCGGCTGTGCCGGTCCGTACGGCACCATCCACAGGTGTGCTGGCCTTTCTCTGGTGGCTTTGCTGAGGCCACCTGGGGGTACTGCTGAGGGGCCATGCATCGTGCCTGCGTGCTGGGCTGAGTTCTGCTCCACTGTGACACGTTGTGCAAACTCTTTGTTCATTCTTTTGGACACAACTTGGTGTCTTTATGGAGCCCTGGACTGAAATTCGGGGTGTGTGGATGTGGGCACTGCCTGGCGAATGCCACCCTGCCCCTGGCTCTGGAGCAGGACTCTGTGTGGGGGGGGCAGTGATCTCTCCTGGGCTGGGGAGCTGGGGAGCAGCCAGCCTGTGTCTGGGTGCTGCTGGCTGCCTGGGAGGCAGTGTGTGATGGCCACGCAGGGCTAACGCTGCTCCAGGCTGGATGCAGAGGTGACTCAGCAGAGCTGGAGTGCCCCAGCCCTGCACGTGTGGTGGGTGTGATGTTAGTGACACAGCACTGTGAGCTGTCCCTGGGCTTTGTGTGCATTCCCCTCCTTCCCCTTCTGGTGAAGCTGGAAGTTGCCCCAGCACCACACAGGCAGCTGATTCAGGGTTCTAGCACAAGTGAGCTGCTCTCAGTGCAACCTGAGCACGTTTCTCCTTCACTTTCCAGGCTGTTCTGTCAGTCTGTTCCTTTGTTTTGATGGGTGTAAATACAATTAAGGTTCAGTGATGAAGTAAGGGTCCTAATGTGACTTCTAAAATCATTCTTGCATTGCAGAATCACCTTATTGTGAAGGTGCCACCATATCATGACCAGCAAATAACCTCAGCTGTTTCAGTGGGAATATATGTGGTGACCAATGCTGGAAGATCACACGACGTGCAACCATTTACCTACACTCCAGATACATGTATGTAAACCCAAAACCTGGGGGGAGGAATGGGTAGCTTTACCTGCTCAGCATCCCATTGCTGCTGTCATAGTCTCTGGTCCATGCAACAGGAACACCAAGGAACAGGGGTCTTCTCCAGGTCCTCTTCCTGGGGAGGTTTGCAGTTGTACTAAACCCAAAGGCTTTGCCCATTGGCGTGGCAGGCAGCCCACATTTCAGCTGTAGGGAGACAGCCTGTCTTCTAAAGTAGTGTTCCTTTGTAGTCTGGGGTTCAAAACCAGCTGTATCCTGAGGAGGGCTGAAGTCTGACCAGACTGTGTGGTTTGATACCTCTCTGTTACCACACGTGGTGCCATTGCCAACCAGCTCTTTGGGTTTGGGAGTGAAACCTTCTGGGCACTGTGATCGCTGGTGTGTTCACAGCCACAAGCTGAACCTTTATGTACAGCTCTGAATGGTTCTGGGTTGCAGAGAACCTTCATGTCTCTCAGGTATAAGCCACTGTCTCAGGTTGCTTTGGGGTGCTTCTCTCCTTGGTGGTTGCTCTAAGGAAGCTGTCCCTGTGCTTTGTCCCAGCAGCTGGTACTCTGAATGTTAACGTGAAGAAGGAAATCTCCAGCCCAGCCCAACATTGTTCTTTTCAGGAGGCTATAAAAGGTACTGCACTGATTCTTATCATCATTGTTAATAAGTGAACTGTAAATTCCTACCCAGATTTGGAGGAATGGATGTGAAGAGAAGTCTGTGCTTAACAAAACCTGGCCATAGTCAGAGGTTTGCTGTCTGGTTCCCAGTGCTTTACTTCATAAATGCTTTCCTGTAAGGCTGTTTTAACCTGGGCCAGGGTAGCAGGAAAGCCTTGCAGTAATGCTGAACAGTTTTCATGCCTCAGGCTCTGCTGTCTGATCTTCATTTAATATCTTGCAAGGGAAGGAGAAAGAGAAGGAAGCCTAAGACAGCACTTAATGCCCAGGATTTAGAAACTGTAGTGTTAATTTAAGCAGAAACCCACATAAGGTGAGGGGGGAAGAGCTGATCCTGACTGGGAACGTGCCAGCTTGGTACCTGGGGGAAGCTGCCTGGGGTTCTAGACTGCCCTGGGTCTGGTCCTCATCCTGATTCTGGCCATCTCAGCTCACCCATCAGTGAGGGCTTTTCCTGATGCCACGTCACAGAATCATAGAATCCCAGCCTGGGCTGGGTTGGAAGGGACCCCAAGGGTCACAGAGCTCCAACCCCCCTGCCACAGGCAGGGCCACCAACCTCCAGGCCTGGAGCTACACAAGGTTGCCCAGGGCCCCATCCAACCTGGCCTTGAACACCCGCAGGGATGGGGCACCCACCCCCTCTCTGGGCAGCCTGTTCCAGCCCCTCCCCACTCTCTCTGCAAAGAACTTCCCCCCAATCTCTCCTCTAACCCTTCCCTCCTCTAGCTTCAGTGTCCATGCCAGGCTCAGTGTGGTGTTCCAAGGGAGCAAGGTTTAGGTTTGCCTGGGTTTGAAGGGAATTGATCCTTCTGATCTTGAAATAAAGTAGAGAAAGGAAATGTTTCTCCTGTGATTGTTTGAAGCTTTGATGGTGTCCAGAGGTGAATGGAAATTTCCAGCTCTGGAGAAGGCAGGTTGAGGGGTAAGTGAAGGAACGACATGATCACAGGTTTGATAGGAATCTGTGGCTTCAGGTTCAAACCCTGGTGCTCGTGTGTGAGGTTAATGGCTCAGTCTTGGCAAGGGGCATGTTTACAAGTTGACTTTACAACTTGTGGAGAGGAGAATGCAAGATATGATGAGTTCAGACCTGCAGAGAGTATTTGGGGGAGAAATAGGCAAAAACATTGAGGACAATGCAGCAAGCTGAGCACAGGACTGGTGAGACTTCCAGCAGCAGGATTAAAAGGATGAGGAAAATAACAACTGATGGATCAGAACAAGCCTGTCATCCCTCTGATTTAGTGTGGAAGCTTAACCAAGGGAAGATACCAACTGTTTCAGGAGAAACATCTGCTGTTCCTAAGAACACAGTGTGCTCTTTCTGTTGCTTCATGTCCTCCCTTTAATTTATGCAATGCATCCTAATTCACTTCTGGTGTGGGTTTTGTGCCAGCCAGCTCTTTCCTTCCTGTACCTGTCCTGCTTGAGGTTGGTGGTGCCCCAGGGGCCAGACAGTTTCATCTGCTGCACGTGCTGTGTCTGTGTGTGTGTGCCAGCCTGCCCTTCCTCACTGTGCAGTAATGACCCCCTGGGCATCCCAAGGGCTGCTGCTGCCTTCCTGCTTCCTTTCCTGGGAGCAGAGCCTTGGGGTTGGTGATTTCTTGGGTGGCATCGTTTCCAGCAGCCCTGCCCAGACAGATGAAGCTTTTGTGGCCGGGGATGTGTTCTGTACTGGGCTGCAGGGCCTTTCCCTGCCTATCCCAGGCAGTTCTGGTGTTTGTCTGGAGAATCTGTGAATATTCCCTACAGATAATTTCCATGACATAATCTGCCTGTGTTCAAACCCAGAAGGGGCTTCCCAGAGCCATTGCAGGTGGCCAGCTCTGACGCTGCACGGGGCTGCGGGTGGGACGTGACGGCTGCAGCGAGGAGCTGGGTGTCAGGACAGCAGGTTCAGGGCTCTGAGCTGGGCTGTGGACAGGAGCTGGGACAAGGGCCAATGGGCTCAAGCTGCCCCAGGGCAGGGTCAGCTCAGCTGGGAGGGCAAAGTTCTTCCCTGGCAGAGTTGTGGGGCTGTGGCACAGGCTGCCCAGGGAGGGGCTGAGTCCCCCCCTGGGGGTGTTTAACAGAGGGGAGATGAGGTGCTCAGGGCTCTGGGGTAGCACAGGACAGTTGGACTCGATGGGCTTTTCCACCCTCAGGGTGCTGTGCTGCTGTAAGGCTTATGGGAGGGGGGTGTACAGAGGCTGTGTAGTTGAGGTCTTTGCCTTCTCAAGTGGTGCTGGAGTGCTGGTTTGAAGCTGTGAATGGTGGTTTCTGTTCCCAGCTCTGGCAGAAAAGGGAAAAAAGAAGGGTAGAAGAAAAAGAAAGCCATGACAGTGCTGTTAGTCTTAAAAAGAACCTTTCAGCAGCTGCCTAGGGTTATTTGAAGTATCCAGGTGTTTGCAGTGATCTCTGTGCATATTAACACCTCCCGTGGGGGTGAGAGCTCTTCGGTAGGGCTGCAGAGCAAGGTGGGAAGCAGAGCACCAGTAAAACTCCACCCAGCGATATGCTCATGTTCCATCATCCTTCTTTTGTTTGTCTTTGTGCTGGCAGCAGTGAAGGCCACTGGCTGCAACCTGGAGAAGGTGAACATTCTTCCTAGTGCCTTGATAACTCCGCTCATGCCAAGCAGTATGATCAAGAATGAGGATGTGGCTCCGATGGAAGTAAGCGCAGAGAAGAGATCTCCCCCTGTCTTCAAGGTAGGTTGGGTCAGGGGCTGAGGGCAGCAGCTCTGAGTTCTGTCCTGGTTACACCTACCCACAGGTTCTGACAGTGGAGAAGGGCAGCACAAGGGAAGGGCCAGGGCTGAGATCAGTCTGGGCAAAACTCACCATCACAGCACAGGGTTAAACGAGGCGATTCCGCCTCTTCCTGCGGTCACACAGATCAGTTGGTGACTGATCCTCTGGTGAAGTGTTTGTCCTGTGACACAGAACTAGTAAATTAGTGTCAGGACATTGCTGAGATCCCTTTGCAGCATTGCTCTCATTGAATTGTACCATGACACCTTCCTTGAAGTAGCATTTGAGTGCCGGCCGTTGGCCTGTGTGGTTCTGTGTGGGGAGGTAGGTGAGCATCACATCTTCTCTGATCTTCCCTGGATTGGAGGAAATGTTCTAAGTGTGACCTGAGCAAGTTATGAATTGTGTGATGTGTTGTGCTTTTCAGGCTTCAAATGTGGTTGGACCAACTCAGCAGACCTTGGAAAACAGCATGTCTGGCATATCAACTTCTGCTTCCCATCTACCTTCTGAGAGTGAAAACCAGCAACAAATACAGCCGAAGGTGTATAACCCAGAGACACTCACTACTATCCAAACACAGGACATTTCCCAGCCGGGGAGCTTTTCAGCAGTCTCCACTCCGGGCCAGCTGCAGAACAGCGATGCATTGTTGCAGCAAGCTGCACAGTTCCAGACAAGGGATTCCCAGCCCAGGGACGTCCTGCAGTCGGATGGCACGGTGGTCACGTTGTCCCAGCTCACCGATGCCTCGCAGCAGCAGCAGGCGGCGCTCCCGGAGCCAGCGCAGGCGCTGCAGCAGCAGATCTCATCCAGCATCTTCTCCTCGGCGAGTGGAGTGAGCCAGCTGCAGAACACGATCCAGCAGCTGCAGGCTGGGAACTTCCCCACCAACACTGCTACCGGCAGCAACAGAAACGTCGACTTGGTGCAGCAGGTATTGGAGGCTCAGCAGCAGTTGTCCTCTGTCTTATTTTCTGGCTCAGACAGCAGCGAGGATGTCCAGGATCAGCTGAATGCAGATATCTTTCAGCAAGTTAGCCAGATCCAGAGCAGTGTCAGTCCTGGGATGTTTTCCTCATCAGACACCGCTGTCCATTCCAGACCAGAGAGCCTCTTGCCTGGACGGGCTGAAAACGTTCACACTCAGCCTGAAAACGCTTTGTCCAACCAACAGCAGCAGCAGCAGCAGCAGCAGCAGCAGCAGGCAATGGAGACCTCTGCTGCGATGGTGATAGGAATCCAGCAGAACATCTGCCAGGCTGCGACGCAGATGCAGTCTGATTTGTTCTCCTCGAGCACGTCGGGGAACGGGGCCCTCCAGCAGTCCCCTGTGTACCAGCAGGCTCCCCACATCATGAGCGGGCTGTCTGCAAACGAGGACATGCAGATGCAGTGTGAGTTGTTCTCCTCATCTCCCGGTGTCTCGGGGAGCGAGGCTGCTCCTGCTGCTCAGCAGCAGGTCTCCAGCAACGGGCCCGCGATGTTCCAGGCGTCGAACTCTGCCGATGGGGAAGAAGCTTCAGGACAGAGCAAGCAGATGCAGAGCACCGTGTTTCAGACCATGGTCCAAATGCAGCACGGTGGAGAAGGTCAGTCTCAAGTTAACCTCTTTTCATCCACCAAGAACATGATGAGTGTCCAGGCCAGTGGAACTCAGCAGCAGGGAGGAGGTCTGTTCCAGCAGGGAGGGGAGATGATGTCCATCCAGTCAGGAAGCTTCATGCAGCAGTCTCCACATTCACAAGCTCAGCTTTTTCACTCTCAGAATCCTATAGGTGATACTCAGAACATCTCCCAGGAAACACAAGGCTCTCTCTTTCACAGCCCAAATTCCATTGTCCACAACCAGACCAGTACCAATTCCTCAGACCAGCTGCAGCCCCCGATGTTCCACTCGCAGAACGCCATGGGTGTGCTGCAGAGCTCTTCGGTTCCCCAAGACCAGCAGTCTGCCAACATGTTCCTTTCCCAGAGTTCAATGAGCAACCCTGCGACTCAGGAAGAGCAGATGTCGTTCTTTACAAGCCCAAATTCCATTTCTCCTCTTCAGACTGCAACGAACACCGAACAGCAGGCTTCTTTCCAACAGCAGCCGCAGATCTCCCACATCCAGAGTTCCATGCTTCCCCAAGAGCAGCCCCAGGCTCAGCCTGCCCAGCAAGGTTTGTTCCAGTCTCAAGTGTCGCTGGGCTCCATCCAGTCCAGTTCAATGCCCCAGAACCAGCAAGGGACTATCTTCCAGCCTCAGCACTCGATCGTCGCTATTCAGAGCAGTTCCCCGTCTCAAGAGCAGCAGCAACAGCAGAACATGATGTTCAGCAACCAGAATGCAATGAGTACAATTGCTTCTCAGAAGCAGAAAATGATTTTCAATCCGAATCAGAACCCGGTTCCCAATCAGGAGCAGCAGGGCCAGTCCATTTTTCACCCGCAGACGAACATGGCGTCGATGAACCAGGAGCAGCAGCCCATGCAATTCCAGAGCCAGACTGCTGTGTCTTCTCTTCAGAACCCTGGATCCACCCAGCCTGAAGCCCAGCAGCCGGCCATCTTCCACAACTCCCCCCAGATTCAGTTGGTCCAAGGCTCCCCGAGTTCTCAAGAGCAACAAGTCACCCTCTTCATCTCTTCAGCTTCCATGTCTGCCCTGCAGAACAGCATGAGCCAGCAGGAGCTGCAGCAGTCTCCCATGTACTCTTCCCAGAGCAGCATGGCAGGGATGCAGGGAACGGCTTCGCCGCCACAGCAGCAGGCTGCTCTGTTTCACAACACAGCAGGAGGTGCCATCAACCAGCTGCAGAATTCTCCTGCTTCATCTCAGCAGACGTCGGGAATATTCCTGTTTGGCATCCAGAACAGTAAGTGGCAGATGCCTGATTCTGAGTTTAGGGTTTAGAAGTGGAGCCTGCAAAGCAAGGAGTGTTCAATTGATAGGTAGTTAAACAATCTCAGACGTTCTGGAGTAAGGAGGGTGGCTGTGCAGGTGAGAGGTTGTCATACTGCTCCCAGTGTTGCTCATTTTCCATTGGAAGCTTGTAAATACCTGTTGGTGGGCTCACACTTGGGGTTATCCTGTGGCAAAGCCCCTGGGACTGTGGGCCTCTGTAAAAACTGACCCATGCAATGTGTGGTATGATGAACAACACACAGATAACCCATAATATGTACACACATGTTTAAAAAAACACCCAAAGGGCTGTTCCTTCTTAAGACAGCTCCCCTTGCCCTTCCTTTGCTCCACTTGGCTTCCACAGTTCATGCAGCAGCTTTCTCCACACACTGGTGAAGAACAGCAAAGCTCTTTGGGGCTGCATAGTCCAGAGGAGCCTCCATGGCAGCATGTGACCCCACTTTGCCCACCTGCCCCTTGAGTCTGGCCGCTCTGAGCAGCTCTTTGGGGCACAGACCCCTCCAGCTGCCCCTCGGGGTGTCGATGGGGGTTGCTCTGAGGCAGGGTCCCTGCGTTGGGTACCTGGAGCCTGCGTGTGTCCTGGGGGAGCGGCGAGCAGGGGGGGTCACGAGGACACAACCACAGCAAGCTTTCTGCCGCGTGTGGTCGGTGTGGACACGCAGACAGTGGCTGATACACTGTGCATCTTACATTTCAATGCTCCTTTGTTCCTCCCCTGTCACAGACTGTGGGCAGCTGCTGACTTCCGGGCCGGCGGCGCTGCCGGAGGAGCTGATGGCTATAAGTCAGCCGGGTCAGGCGCCCAGCGAGGGCCAGGCGGCCGTGCCAGCGCTGCTCTCCCAGCAGATCACCGAGACGCCTCCGCTGCCTTCAGCCATGGCAGCCAACCAGAACATGGAGAAAATAGATGATCTGCTCGTGTCCTTGCAAAACCAGGGGAACAATATGTCTGGCTCCTTTTAACTGGTCAGGTAAGTAACATGTCGGGGTTTGGGGCTCCTTCCTGCCATCCCTCCCTCCCTCCCTCTGCAGTGTGTCACCCTGCTCTTGCTGAAAGTCCAACGATACCGAATTCCAAGTGTAGCTGCAGTGGCCAGAATGGGGAGTTGTTGGTCAAAGCAGCCAGAGGTCTGCACTCATCTGAGATGGGTGGTTGAGACTGGCTCTTCATGTCTGGGTGTTGTTTGTTCTGTCACCTGCTGTAACGGTCTGGTGGGTGATGGGGAAGGGGAGTGGATCACCCACCGGATTGAAAGCAGCACAGAACGTGGCTGAGGTTAAAAACTCCAGGCTCAGACAGGCCCCCTCAGGCTGTGCTGTTGGGAGTTGCCCCTGGGCTGCAGCAATGCAACGTGTAAACAAGCTGGGTAGAACACGGCAGTTGCTGAGTGTGCCACATGCTGAGCCTTTGTTAGAACACGGGTGCTGGACACCTCCTGCCCCCCCAGAAGGTGCCTTTTGCTGAGGGGCAACAGGCTCTTCCCACAGACTGTTCTGAGTCCCAGGGGCACTGGAGTCAGGCCTTGGGCAGCTGGCTGTCCTAAGCCTCCCTCAGTTCCACGTACACCGTCACGCTTCACTTTCCCACCTGAACCGGTTTGTTTGTGAAGTTCCAGAGTACCCCTGCTCTGTGTGAGCACAGCGTGCTGCTGCTCCTGGTTTGGTGTCTGCATGTGAAGGACTCTCACAAGAGGAAGGCTCTGCACACCAGTGAGAGGATCACCTCAGTTACACCTAATTCTTGTGCTTGTTTCTTTTCCCGCAGAAATTCTGTGAAGAAAAAGGTGATGATTTCCCAGATCCTCTCAGACCTTCTGGCTCTGGATTAGGCTGTGTGGAACCGATTGCTTCTGTCAAAAAGTGGCCCTCTTCTCTAAAGAGCACACACGTGGCCGATTGTGGTGTCTAGCAGGGCTGTGACCGTAGTGTTTGGGATTCCTAGTGCCAATAATGCTGAAGAGCTATGCTTTGTCTTACTAGGGCATGGGATTGTACTGTCAGGAGATTCCTGAGCCTCGTTAGCAGAGGGGTGCTCAGCAATTTAAAGCATATCTGGTCAGTTATTATTGTTAGGAGGTAATCCCTGTTACCACGTTTACTTCCCCCCCCTTTCCTCCTTCCCAGCCCCACTTTTGAGTAGAAAAACTTGTGAAGCAGAAACCTGGAACGCCCTCGACGCTGAGTCAGGGCTTGGGGGGGGCTCAGTAGGTGGGGGATACCATGGGAGAGCTAATGCTGCGATCCCCTGAGCAGGGGGGTCACTAATGGAGGAATGAGGAGGGGGGCTGGCTGAGGAGAGGGGGGCTGGCTCATCCTGCAGCCAGGCAGAGGGGTGGACGCTTCCCACCCGGGAACGCCTGACGGGTTTGCCATGTGTCTCACGTGTAGCTGGACACAGGGCAGGGCTGTGGTGGCTCCAGCTGAAGGAAGAAACGAGGGGGAGCTCCCAATTCCTTTCTGCTCTTAACACCTTACCCTCTCCAACGCGTTGGGCTGACGGGAGCGCTCTGTGAGGCAGGGGAAGGAGCTCTCTGTGTCTGGCTGTGGGTCAGAGCCTGGCAGAGCTGTGCTCCCGGCTCCCAAACCAGCCGCCTCCCTTGTGCCCTTGTCCCAGTTTCCCTCCTCTCCCCCCCACACCCCCCCAGTTCCTATTGGTATTTTAACAAAAGCTGTAAATCCTACTGGTGCCCGAGGGCCCAAAGTGGCTTTTAGGGCTCTGTGGCATTAAATTGTGTAGTCAGCAGAGGCTTTGCCAAATAACCAAGGATTAAGAAAAGAGGAAGCAATTTCTCCACCACCTTCTGGGTGCAGGAATCCCCCTCAACCAGCCTGTCTCCAGCTTGTAGGGATGCAAAGCTTCAGCTCGACTTTACTCCACGTAGGGGGCAGATGATGGAGTTTTGAAGTGTTCTGGGAAGTTCTGCTGCCTCCTGAGCTGCTGCATCTTTGTAGCACATCGAGCTCACGGCAGATCTGACGTGATTTCTTTTGTTCTCCCTCAACAAGCCCCCCAGTCTAGCTCCTTGATCCTTGTATTTCAGTTCAAAACCTGTAAAAAACCCCCAACCCAACCAGTGACGGATGTTCCACACCATAAACCAACCCACTCCAGACCACGCAGTTGTGTCGTGAGGCTTGTGAAGTGTTTGGGTGCTCCAACTCTCTGGACAGTTCAGTGATATCTCACCACGGCCTCATTCAGATCCTCCTCCTCCTCCTCCTGCCCATAGGGAGCTGTCGCAGCGGGAGGAGCCCGCCCGCTGCCGCGCGTGGCTCGTGCGCCCTGGGAGGGTGTAGTTGGCATCAGGTCATCTCCAGGTGTTGTTTCCAGTGACACACAGGGCAGCCTGGCCGTGGCTTTTCCATTCCCACAGCCCGTTCCCCACATGTTTCTCCCCCTTTCCCTCGTGTGCTTCGTTGAGCCGTGTAGAGTTTCTGTTCGTTGGATGGTTTCTTCCTGTCTGTCTGTCCGTCTGTCGCCGTTCACTTTCTCTTTCTGTCTCCTCTCTCTCCCTCTCATTGAGAGGCATTGAATTACGTTTTCAGTAGTAAGGCTTCTTGCCGATATGAAGGGAACTTTTCAGAAAGAGACCTGCTCCGGGTCATTTAATTTTGAATACAGTTTTCAATCGTTCAAGTTTTGGATGGTTTATATCTAATGTGTGTTTCATTTTTTTGGAAAGCTATATTTTGTATTTAGGAAATGGTATAACTATTTTGCTATTTGTACTGAGTGAGTACATTGGCATAAATATAAAAAATTTATATATATACATATATATAAAATATTCTTTTTTGCCACACATTTTTGTGGTAAATTTGTGAGTTTGTCTGATGTTCTACCACAACGTGGCGTCTGATAACAGTGGGGGTGGGGGTGGGGTTTGTTATGTCTTTATGGAGTATTTAAGTACCTTTTTTTGCAACATAAAAGAACTTGTTCATCTCTCGCCATTCCATCAGGCAGCGGCTGTTCCCACTGGCTGTGCCGCGCCGCTCGGTGTCTGTCACTCAGCAGTTACCATGTCAGGAAACCTGTAGGCATTTAGGCACCGTGGGAGTCACGGGGTTTCATTCGGGATGAGCCATTCAGCTTGGATCCACTCTCCTTGTCTATTTAATATTTTATTATTAGCTCCTCTGTGTTTTAACTCTTTAATTTATGATTACGCTCAAATGTTTAAAAACTTTAATCAGGAGAAACAGAATTCCCCGCTTCATGATGTCCAGAGCTGCTTTCTAACCCTCAACCAGACGGTTTCTTTCCCTGATTTGGGTTTTTTTTTTTTTATTACTATTTTTATTTCCTTCTTTCCTTGCTAAGATGAAATATTAACCAAATCCCATCATGGTTCGAGACGTGCAAACAGCCATCCTGCAGCGCTGGCTGGATGCTGTGTGATGTGGAAGACTGAGAATTATGGACCCAAAGAACTTTCTGGATGGTGGTGGAAGCCGATAGCCAGTTATTCAGGAAGGAACTGGTGGTGTCCAAACGGGATCGGGGTCCCAGGACGAGCTGTCGGGCATCACCTGGGGCCAGAAGAAGTAATAGGAACCATCAGTCTGCTTGTGTGGGACCTGTGGTGTTGTGCCCAAGGGTGTACCCTCAGTCGAGGTGCTGTCAGTCAGTGCCAAGTCACCAGGGACCAATTCTCCATTGACCGAGGTGGGTGTCCAAAAGAGCTTCGTGCCCCCAGCCCGTGGCAGCGCCGGGGGAAGGGTTCCACTGGCTCGTGTGCGTGTCCTGGGGTCGCTTACGAAGGGGAGAGAAAAAACATGTAAAAAAAATAATAAAAGAACTAAAACCAAAAGGGCTGTGCTATCCCATTCTTCACTCCTGGGTACCACCTCGTGCTCAAAGCTCTCTCGTTCGTTCTAGGTCAGTGTTTCGATGTGCAGCGCGTCGGACCTGTGATCTGGTTACAAAGAGTGTTTGTCTTCTGGAAGAGGAGGCGGCTCAGCGGCCGAGGCGGGTGAGAAGGGCTGTGTGAGAAGGGCTGCTCGTGGGCGGCTCACCGGAGCCGGCCGTGCGGGCGCGCCGCAGGGTTCACGGCAGAAAGACCCAGGAGCAGCGTGTGCCACATCCAGATGTGGTCAGTCCCGCCCATCTGTGATGTGAGCAGAGGGTGACTGGAGCTTGCTCTGCCTTTGTTCTGGTCTTGTCGTTGCTGCGCTCGCCCCGCCGCGCGCTGCCCGTGGCTGTGAGCTGGCACCGCGCTCGCCCGCGGGCTGGTACCGGGTCTGGGGCTGTTTGGTTGAGCCAGAGAAGGTGGTGAGGCCTGAGTGCAAGGAATGCAAAGCTCCCGATGCAGAACTGCCCCTCAGACTGGCAGCACCCTCGTGCCCGCAGAGCTGTTACACGCAGAGGATGCTGCTCAGTGGGAACAGTCGCCGGGCTGCGGTGCTGGGGCGGGTTGTGTCCCTGTTGGGTTGGTTGGAGTTTGCTCTTGGAGGAACTGTTCAGTCTGGTGTTCAGTGCTGTGCTCTGGTGGGATGTGTCTGCACAAGGCCGCGGTGGTGCCCAGGACTGCGGGTGAGGGTGCAGGGAGACCTTGTCCCTGCGAGATGCGGTTGGGACGTGGGCAGTGTGCCTGCTCCACAGGTGACAGAGCTATGGGAGGAAACGTTCCTGTGGGTGACGTGTGAAGGTGCCAGTAAAGGTCTCCTCTGGCAGGATGCTGTGAGCTCTGTGTGTAACCAGCAGGCCCAGGTTCGTTAGCAGCTCCCTCTCCACCGGGCAGCATTTCACCAGAAAAGGGGCTCGAGGAGCCGTGCCCGCTCCCAGGGATGTGGGTGAGGAGCAGTTCCTGACGGGGTGGTCACTTCCCACTTGGTGTTAACACAGGAATGGTTGGGAGCTGTGGCAGGGTTTTCTGGGGGGCTGTGGCTGGGCAGCCAGAGCAGGGGGTGTGTTCCTCTCATTTAGGGGGAGTTGGAGCTGTTTCCTCAAGCATCCACTGCTCGTTCAGTTTGGGATATCATTTCTAGAAGCAAACTTGCCTGAACAGACCTTCCTCCTCCTGTTACCTCCCCCGAGTCTGCAGAGAGACTCCCAGAGCAGGCGGAAGCTTGGGCACAGCTGGGTCGCTCCTGGGGCAGCAGGAAGGGGGATGGATCGAGCAGCAGAGTGCAGAGAAGCTGTTACAGGACTCGGCACAGTCCGAGGGGCAGAAGGGGTTGTGCCCTCAGCACTTGGATCGCACCTGGCAGACGGGAGCTGCTGTTGGGGGGTTGTTGCAGGAGAGGACACGAGGGTTTATGGACCTGGGCCAGTGGTGGAAGGGAGGAGGAATTGGAGTCGCTTTGTGCGCTGAGCTGAGAGCAGCAGGTGGATGGTGAGGGGAAACTGATCACTGGTGGCTTCCTGGCAGCACAAAACTCCTCAAGGAATAAGCATGGGGGTTGCAGTCCTCAGGGACTGTTGGCAGCTCTGTTATCTGGGAAGCTAAAAGGAAACAGGTACTGAGATGCTCCTGGGGTTTGTGTTTTAGTCCTCTGCGCCGGGAACTTCACGTTCCTGTTGGACCAGTGACACCAGTTGCCTGTGGCAATGGTCACTGGAGCAGGCAAACAGCCTGTGCGGCTGCAGGCCGGGATGGCACAGGACATGGGTTGGGGACATGACTGGTGGTGGCAGGGAACTGCTGTAGGAGCTGTTCTGGGGCGGCACAGGAGCAGCTTTCCCCTCCTGTGGGGATGTACATAGGTGTTGCTGTATATCCTGGGTTATAGATATGTATATAGAGGCACCATATATCTATTACATAGAAGCAATTAGTAGGCTCACAATTAGGATACTGTCATATTTATGTTTTTATAAGCTGGAAATACTCCTTTCCCATGGTGTTTACTGAGGTGCTGCAGTGGTGCAGCTGTAGCTGTCCCAACCCCTTGTCCTGTGTGTGTGGTGCCCCACAGACTCGCTCTGCTTGTCACCTGCCTGTCCCTGGCTCCAGAGCAGCCCCACACGGTTGGATCTGTTAGAGGTTTCTATTAATCGCTGTGGCTGTGCCGTTAGTGGACCGGCAGAGCCGACAGCCTTGCCTGCTGGATGGGCTTGGGGAACGTGGTGGCTTTGTGCATCCCACCCCCTGCCACCTTCCCCAGGTGCCTCCCGACGCCGGGACCTTTTCCGTTGCTGGTGCCTGTGGGTCGGTGGTGGGGCTGGCGGTGGCTGTGCTGCTCCGGAGGAGCCGGGCTGGTGCCAGGAGCTGGGGGTTACCGGATCGTTCTTGCCCAGCAGATCCCGGCTGCTGCTCGGCAGGGCTGGTTTGGATCGGGAAGGTGAAGCCTGACTTGTCGCTCCTCCCCAGCCTGACAAAAGCAGGTGTCGTGACCTGTTGTTGTGCCACATGGTCGGTACCCAGAAGCTGCTCCCCTTGAAGGCTGGTGGAAGCCCCTGCCCTGTACTGACCCGGAGCTTGTGGGGGAACCTGAGCTCCCAAATCCTCCCCGTGCCTCTGGGGCCCGAGCAGGCGCGTCCGGCCGCGGTTTGGTTGCTGGGTGGTGCTGTCATGGTGCTGCCATTCCCAGCGCCCTCTGAGCCGGCCCTGGGCAGGTTTGGTTCTCAGCAGCTGCCCCAGCTGGGGACCTGCTGTGCCTGTTGCACTGCCTGGCAGCACTGCAGGGTGCTGGGATGCGGGTGAGGAAGCTGAGGGTTTCCTGGTGCTGCAGGACAGTTCCAGCCGCTCCGCAGGCGCTCGCTTCTCCCTCCCAAACTCTGAGCAGCGCAGGGTCCCATGCTGGCATCCTGGACCTGCCCTTTGCGTTCCCAGCCCTGCGCTGACCCAAGAAGGTCTGGCAGGGTGTCCTCATGCCAGTGGGTCCCCAGACTGGAGTGTGGCCACCCCAGAGATTGGAATCAGGGTGCTGGGGAGGGCAGAAAGCTCCCTTTGGAAAGGAGTCGCAGAGCGGGGACCATTCCGGTCCCCTCCTTGAGCAAACCCCAGTATAGTACTCACTCCTGAGCTCCCAGTAAGCTCCAGACCCTTCAGAGCTCTCTACCTCTGCTGCCAGCTGCACCTCGGAGCAGCTTTACCCACCTTTCTGCCGTGTTCTCCTGCAGAGCACCGATCGACCGCTGAGCCGCCTCTTCCACCCTGCGCTGTGACAGTAGCCCCAGGTGTTCCTTGTGCATCTCTGTGTGTATCGGCTTTCCTAGTTGGGATTTCAGAGCACTGACACCCGGTGTTTCCAGTTTGTTTTACGAGGGGATATTTCATTTGCATCTATGTTTTTAGCTCTCCTGTGATAACTTGTTGAATATTAAAAGATACAGATATTTTGCTTCTATCGGGACATTTGTATACTCGCAACTCTATTTCTGTAACAGCTGCAGTCAAGAATAAAACAATGAAAGTTTTCATTTTGCAGTGTAAAGTCCTTGTTGTGGGTCTTTGCCAAGAGCGTCTCCTCTCAGCAGGGGGAATGTGCAGGGAACGAACCCACCTGGGAGCTGCAGGTCAGGGGACGCTGGGGAGGGAGGGGTAGGGGCAGAGTATCTGGCTGGAGCTGCTGCATAAGAGGTATGGAGCTGGGTGTGTGCTCATGAGAAATACCCCAGGGGACTGTCTGTGCCACCAGCTTCAGGCCCCAGCCTGCTAATCAGTGTTTGGGGACATTGTTTCCAACACCATCTCAAAGCAGGACCCTGCCTGGGGGAGACAGAGAGCTCTCAGGGGGAGACAGAGAGCTCTCAGGGGGCTGTGCTGCTCTGGGGAGACAATGCCACCACCCTGGGGAGGCGATGCCAGGGGTCCTGAGCTGCGCAGGGCCTGGCTAGCAGAGGTTCCCTGTGCATTGCCACTGTCCTGCTTCCTCTGCTGCTTCAGGGCACTAGTGCCAAAAATGCCCCAGGGGTAGCTGAGGCTACCTGCGTTCCCCTTCCCTTCCCCCTCACCCACGGGACAGCAGCACCGGCAGCCAGATCAGTGATTTTGGAATTGAGAAACCCTCCTCAGCCTCCTCTTCCTCTTGAGGAAGGCAGAGCCCAGCCCAGGCAGCCACAGAAACCAGACGGAGGCACGGCACTGCGGGTTCCTGTGTTTATTAGCACAGCAGCCCTGGCCTGGGGCTGAGCTGGGACCTCTCCTGGCTGCCCCTGTTCCAACCCAACACCCATCACCCCCAGTCACTGACCGCTCTCCAGGCACAGGGGCAGGAGAGCGGGCGGCTGCTTTCGGAGGGGCTGGGAGAGGCCTCACCCTCCCGGAGCTGTCGGGGAGCAACACGCCGGGCCCAGGCAGCCAGTCCCTCGCAGCACCAGCCACAGACAGCCCGGTCCTGCCCTTCACCTCCTCTTCACAAACTTCTTGGTGACGGCGTTGGGGTTGATGCGCCTCCGGCCGGCGCCCAGCGCCGCGTCCCGGATCTGCAGGTTGGCGGCGCGGCTGTAGACGTCGTTCTCGGCGAAGGGCGAGACCCCGGCGACGTAGTCGGGGTCGAAGACGTTGGTCTTCTGCCGGGCCTTGCGCGAGAGCCGCTGCTGCGGGAAGGGCTGGTCTTCCACCAGCTGAGGGTTGTTGGCGTGTTTCCCCCCCTTGGGGGCCGGCAGTGGGTACTGCCAAGAGAAAGCAGCCGGTTAAACGTGCTCCAGGGGCAACACCCGTCCCGAGGGATGCAGCCGGAGAGCCCTGGGCTCAAGAGGAACAGCTGGAGGATGAGCACAGAGTCGCTTTGATGCCCCCACCCCAGCCAGGCCCTTGCCCAGCGGCGCTGCCGGACGTGGGATGCTACTCACCCTGAGCCCCCGGGGGTTCAGCACCTTGGGGTTGCGGGAGAAGTGCATGTGGAGGCTCCCGTCGTCGCTGACGCTCACCGCGACCTTCTTCAGCGTCTTGTTACCGCAGTGGGGACAGAAAACCTTGGTCATGTCTGAAGTGGTTCTGTGAGACAGGCCCAGGAGGGTGATGGAGCGTGGGATCAGCCCGGCAGCACCGTGGCAGCGCCGCTCTGTGCACACACACTCACCTGAAGCAGCCGTGGCAGCGCAGGATGTAGCTCCTGGCCTGGCGGATCAGCATCCCGTTCACTGCCAGCACGTGGAGGCCCATCTGCAGCAGCACGTTCTGCAATGAGGAGGGGGAACACGGCAACGCCGTGAGCTGGGACTGCCAGGGGCTTCAGCCAGGGTTTGGCAGCCCAGGCAGCGAGAGGCTGAGGGGCAGCGATGCCAACGGGCTGTGCAGAGGCCTCTGTCCCAGGGAGAACGGGCTGCTGCTGAGACAAAAGGAGCCATCACGCTCTCATCCTGTCAGCAAGGCAGTTCTCTGTCACAGCAGGCTGGTGTGACTGTCCCCAAGATCAGAGCAGGCTGTGACCTGCCCTCAGCCTACCCCGGCAGCCCCCGCGCAGGGCAGCAGCTGGCACCCACCTGCATGGCAAAGTCCGTGGTGACACAGCCGACCTGGACGCTGATGGGAGTGGTGTCACAGTGCCCCATGTCCTGCTGGACCTGCTTGAGGTTGCTGGGTGTTATCCAACCTTCGTCACCGCTCTCCTCCTCGTCGTCATCCTCTTCCTCAGCACTGGTGCCATCCTCAGAGCTCCGGTGCTCCTCAGCATGCTCTGGGCTAACGGAGATGCCTTCAGCTTTCTGGGGGCAGGAGAGAGTCAGCTACAGCACCCACCTCACTGGGCCTGGCATCGGAGAGGAGGCGGCTCTGGGTCTCACCAGAAGCTCCTGCAGCTCCTCCTCGATGCTGGGCAGGGGCACTCGCCAGTAGTGGAAGGAGCTGAACTCGTCGCTCTCAGACAGGTCCCTGCTCCTCTCGGGGCTGGGCTGATGCTGCTCCTTCCCTGGGCGCTTGTGCTGGGGGGAGGATGACAGAGGACAGGGGGTCCCTTACCCGCTGCCACCTGTGGGCTCGGCGGGGCCCCGTGGCCCAGAGGGCCCCGTCCTGTTCCTTACCTTGGTGGGCAGGTGGAAGCCGGCGAGGTGCAGGGGGGCCTCAGGGTGCCGCGGGGTGGAGCTGAGCCGCACCTGGGGAGGCAGCACCGGGGTCAGCGGGGCAGCCCAGGGGCTGGAAGCCCCCCGCCCCAGCCACGGGCCCTACCTTGTCCTGGGGCTCCCAGCGCAGGCAGCTGGAGCCGTCGATCTCGGCCTGCAGCTGGCAGGTGAGGGCCAGCACCTGCAGGTCGG
>VZTU01024313.1:39433-57154 GCA_013400835.1 Zapornia atra | reverse complement strand
ACCACGCAAAACTGCGACACAAGATAAATATCCCTTGTGGAAGAGAATCCCTTGGTGTTAAAGAATTTCACTAGACTTTGGGCTTGCTTTTATTAACAACTCAGAGTCAGGCCATCACCTCAGTGAGTGACAACCCAAATGTTATGTGTATGATCTTAAATACTGTTTTAACACAATTACATAATAGACAAAGTCCCCTGTTTTGGCTGGCTGAAAGTCCATAATTTGCCTTTGCCTTCTTCTCTTTGGGCATTGGTGATTACTGTCTCAGTTCTGCTTTAGATCTTAGATTCTGCCAATCCATTTCAGAGGTCACTGTCTCCTCTTCATCTTTCCCAAGGCTTCAATATTCTATGTTAAACATCTAAATTCTTAGAACTCTACTTAACCATAAAATACCTCATTCTTTTCTTAAACTGAAATACTTAATCATTTCAGTTATATTTGTGCACCTGTCCTAGTCAGTCCTTCATTTATAACTACCTACTGATTAACTCAGCTGAGGACTGACTCCTCCATGGAAAGGGCTGTACATGGGACACTGAGGCAACTCAGTATGGTTACAGCTTATTGTTCAGAAACACCTGTGATTGCACAGCTGTAAATACCTCATCATTAATCCTACTCCTTCATAATAGTAATAAACTAGCTCTAACATAGTATTTGTGCTAAATTCTGTTTTACTTTATCACTGGGTAGGTTAGAAACCTTAGCATCTGGCTGTCAGCCAGTAGGTGTCTTGTGTGCTCCATTCACTGCTTACTTCCACTCCCAGCTCACCAGAAATGCCAGTGCCTGGACCCCAGAAGGATCTTTGCTCTCTTGTCTTGCAGAATGCTGTAACTGTCCTGCAGCTGGGGTTTGGTTAGCAAAAGCTGAGTGTGGATGTCACACTACTGATTTATTACTAATGCTTCTTAACTGGAGGCTGGGGGCTCTCTCAGTGCAACAGCCTTTCTTCTGGGTGACTGCTAGTCACAGAGGACCAGTTTAGAAGTAAATGTTTCGTTTGAAACATGCCAGCAAAGTGTCCTAAAGGATTGGCTGCTGGGCTCAGTTGGTTGTTCAAGATCTCTGATACGTTGTTTATATAAGGCAGCATTTTTGTTTGCCATTCCTGGACAGTGTGGGCTGGAGGTGTATACTGGGAGGGGGGAAGGGAGGCAATTTTCCACTTACCATATAGGGTAGACAACATGTTTGAAATGAAATGGGATCCTTTCTTTTAGTGATGGAATCTCTAGTCAAAATAGGTCAGTCCTTCCACTAAGCTACAGCTCATTTGTTTTCAAACTGTGTGTATGAAATTCTGTTTTCTTAGTATTCTTTTGTCTTTTTTACATTTTTCTGAGAAAAAATGGACAAATTTAAGAGAAAGGTGATTAGTCAGCAGGAGTTTCAGGCTGCAGTTGAGTGCAGGTAAGAATGATTTTCTTTATCCAGAACTCTCTAGCTATGGGGAAATAGAATTTTAACCTCCATAAACACCCTTTTTCACAGTGCCTGCAGCCAAGTGCATTCAGGACACTTGTGTTGTGTTTCTGTATAAGGGAAACTATGTGAAGTAACCACACTGTTTAAGGGGCAGAGAAATAAAGGATTTTAAAGTTGGTTTTTCATTTTTAAGCCACAGCTGGACAATCCTCTGTCACCTCCCCATCCTCTGTGATCCTAACATGTTGATGTTCTGAAGGCTAAATATCTGACAAGCTTTTCATTGTTCTTAGGATGATTATTTTGTGTATCTCCCAGTCAGTCACATTACAGATTCTTGTCCTTTGTCTGGAGCACTGTAGTATCTGTAGCTTCAAATTGTTGTACAGGTTATTAAATGCCCTGTATCTTTAAGGGGAATATTGCATGGTTACTTGGGTTTATTCCCACTATGTTCTGAATAGTTACAGAGAGCAGTTCACTGTTGCTACTGAGTAAGCAAGGCAGTGGCACCTCTGAACCTTCAAGAGTTCTCTCCCTGGCTACACATGGCTTGCTATCCATCTCTAACAGGGCCATCTCACCACTGTTCAGGAACGAGTTTGACAGCTCTGGGTAACTTATATTGCTTGAGCATAAATCTCCTTCCTCTTAAGCACCTTCCTGTAGGTCAGATTTATTTCAGATCCTTAGGCCACAATACAGAGGTTTTGCTGCTGTCAGTGTCTTCACAGCACCAGATACACAAGGGCCCTCTTTTGGATGGAAGCCCAGCTGCACCCAGTGTCTCTTTATTCTGGCCACCATACACCTGTGAGTGGCTTGTGGATTCTTCAGCCATTTCACCCATTTCAGTAGGGTGTTGTGCTGGGTAGAAGGGAGTCACTTGGAGCTGGAAAAGGACAAGTGATGGTTGGAGGAGGTCCCACTTCCTGCTCCACAGATACAACCCAATTCTTTCCAAGATTGTGGAGGATGTGAAGCTGTCCTGTCAAACAGCTTAGAAGCTGGCATTCAGAGAGAGCTTTCTTCTGTGTTCACCTCTGGGAATAGATTCCTTTAAACATTGCTTATCCCAGGCTGGGAACAGCAGGCTCTGCTACACCTCCTCCAGTCTCCCTTACACAAGGAAATAACCACCATCTTGGTTCTCACCAGTAGCTGTAGTCCTCCCCTGCTTCTTCCTACCTTGCTTTGTCTTTAGATAGATTTAAAGGGACCCATGCTCTGCTGACAGCACATCCAAGTATTTGTATAAATGGTTTTAGCATACATGATCTGTGTAAGGAAGCAGATTACTTCTTAAGTAACCATGCCAAACTACTTCTGGCTTCTGAACTTCTTTCTTGGCAGGAAGTTCCTTCAGAAAGAGAAACTGCTTAGGGACAGATGAGTGCTCCTGATTCCTATCTTGTCTGTGTGATTTAGAAGCATCTTCTGAGGGTGGGGGAAAAAAAAAAGTTCTTACTATTTTTGAAACCCCTGGCACTGAACACTATACTCATTTCCAGAAATGAGAGGATGTGGTGGAGTGCTGCATGTATCAGTTCAAGCCCCAACAGGCAGGGCATCACCAGTTTTTAACTCCTGGGTCACAAATGGCAGCACAAGGTAAAGTAACACAATAACAACAGTCAAGAGCTAAAGCATCACCTTTGGATGGTGCATTGCCTTTGGATGGAGCTAAAGCATCACCTTGGAGGTGCTGTTTCATTACCTTGTTGCATTATCAATGGAGCAAGAGGCTGGAGTTGGGCCATCAGCTCTGAAATGTCTCTCTTGGATAGCTGCTACCATACGATGGGCTGGCGCTGGCCAAGAGCTGAGCACCCACACAGCTGCTTGCTCAATCCCTGCCAGGGGAGGGAGCCGAGGAGCAGCAAAAGAGAACAGAGCAAAAGCAAGAAAATTCTTGGGTTCAGATAGAGACAGTCGTAAGTGGAGAATATGAAGTGACAGAAAGGCAGTCACCCGCCAGCTCCCACAAGCACACTGATTGATGCCCAGCCAGTCTCTGAGCAATGGATGAAATGGCCACCTGAAAAGACACTCCTACTACAAATTTTTACTGCTGAGCCTGACATCGTTTGGTGTGGAATAACCCTTTGGCCAGCTGGGGTCAGCTCTCCTGGCTCTGTCCCCTCACAGCTTCTTTGTGCCCACTCCCCCCAGCTTATTGCTGGAGCAGGACAGCGTGAGAGAAAGCCTTGGTGCTGTGTGTGCACTGGCAGTAGCCAGAAGGCTGGTGTGTTATCAACAGTTTTAGTCACAGATCCAAAACACAGCAGCATCTGGGCTGCTGTGAAGGAAGGTACCTCAGTTCCAGCCAGCCAGAGCTGCTTAACCCTGATGCACGTGAGATCAGAGGTTGAGGATACAGTTTCATAGTTGGTGTAAGGATCCTTATGACTCAGTGGAGGCTCTCAGCAGCTTCTCCCTCCCCATCACATGCTCCCCATCTCCTCTCAGGTCAGCGCTAGCAGCCACGCAGCCTTGCAGAAACTGCATCTCCAGCACGTCCTCAGTGGGGTGCTGAAGCTCCTGCACAGACGTGGGGCTGGGGATGCCTGGCTGGGGAAGATGACAGAAGTGGCCTTTCTGGAGCAGACCTTCCCTGTTTGTGGCACAGCTGGGTGGTTTTTAATAATGTGGTTGTACATGCCCATAATTAATCCCTCCAACCTCCACTTACTTCCTCCTAAATGACTACTATCCCCATGGGGGCTGCAACTCCTACTTCACCTTTAGAGCAACTGGATAGAGAAAACTGTGTATGGAGGGGGAAAAAAAGCATCCAATGGTTTGGTTCTCTGAAGCTACGATGCATGAATCCCTTGGTAGCAGCTAACTAGGAAAAGGACCTAGTTACATATACAAGTCACTCCTGTATTATAAATCACAGCACAATGCAGATAGGGGAGATTACCTTCTTACTCTGTGTGTTCTTTCTTAGCGGCTATCTACACAGGTCTTCAGAGTGTGATCTACAGCGTACAGTCTTTTACAAGTTTATTGTTTTTTCCAGGTTTTTTGAACTTAAACCTGAAACACGTACAAGGCTAGGGAAAGGTTTCCCATCCGAGGTCCCTCGTCTGACAGCCGGTGGCATTTTGGGGATGTCCATGCCACTAGATGGCAGGGCGCCCTTGGGAGAGAGGAGGCAATCAGCAGCCGTCTTGGCAGGGATCTGCTCTCACTCATTGAGCTTCTTCAGAGTTTGGCTGAAGTGCAGAGCGGGTGGAGTGCTGGAGAGGACTGTAATTATGTTATGACCCTGTGACAGCACTGACATGCAGGTTTAAATTTTCTCCAGGACAATAGAGCTCGTAACTGACTTCCACAGGGCTTGATGTGATAAGGTATTCAAGAGAAGCTGTGTTTTAACCAGGATTAAATCACAGTTCTGTGAGTTTTTCAGAGAAATCTCTGCTGCTTGTACTTGTGCTGCGTTTGCTGTGCCAAGGACTGAAATATTGAATCAGTCCTTGAAGTGAATTGCAAAACCAGCCCAAGTTGTGACCTTGGAATCTGGCTTTGAATAGTCTGGTCTGGCAGTTTGCTGCAGAAGATCCAATTAGAGTATAGAAGAGTTAAGGGCTCTAATTTTCACTCCTTCACACCAATTTCATCTCAGTGTAACCCTAACAAATTCAACTGAATGAAACTCATGGTACAGTGCTAAGAAATAGGATGCTCATGTTTAGGTTGGAGTTGTTACAGTCATCAGAATATGAAGATGAGGTAGTTGTGTGTGTTTACTGATCCCAAATATCTAGATGCAAAATGGGTGCAATACCCCTCCGTTCTCACATGGAGCTTGGCAAATGGAAATGATCACACTGGGGTCAGGTCCACATCGTGGAGCCGGTGAGCTAAGGACAGTTGAAGGTAAGTTGTGGCCAGTAGGTCTGGGGAGTTGATTGTGCCCCTAGACTTGGCATTGGTGAGTCCACACCTTGAATGTTGGGTCCAGTTCTGGGCTCCTCACCATAAGAAGGACATTGAGGTCCTGGAGTGAGTCCAGAGAAGGGCAGCCAGGTTGGTGAAGGGGCTGGAGGGCAAATCCTCTGAGGAGCGGCTGAGGGAGCTGGGGGTGTTTAGTCTGGAGAAGAGGAGGCTCAGGGGAGACCTTATCACCACCTACAGCTACCTGAAGGGAGGGTGTAGAGAGGTGGGTGATGGTCTCTTCAGCCAGGTGACAGGAGATGGGACAAGGGGAAATGGCACAAAGCTGCACCAGGGCAGGGTCAGATCAGATGTTAGGAAAAAAAATTTTACTGAAAGAGTTGTCAGGGCCTGGAACAGGCTGCCCAGGGAGGGGGTTGAGTCACCATCCCTGGGTGTGTTTAAAAAAAGGGTAGATGAGGTACTTAGGGAGATGGTTTAGCATAGGACAGGAACAGTTGGACTTGATGATCTTCAAAGGTCTTTTCCAACCTTATGATTCTGTGATGTACCCATCTGGGTGCTTTGTTAACATTATGGTAGCATTACACTTCTCTAGTAACACATGTGGAAAATGTGTAGGGAGGTTCTCAAATTTTTTAACTTCTGTCTTTAAGAAGCTAATTTTTAAAATTAGTTTTATTTTGAAAGCATAATGACCAGTTTACACTGACTTTATCAGAGCACATGATGCTCTTAACACAATTGCTCAAAACAAGATAGCATGTTCCACAAAAATGCCAGCATTGCTGTGGTGCTTTGAAATGGATTCATTGCTCTTTCTCTGAAATAGTTTTGCTACCTGATTCAAAAAATGTGAAAATTCACTTTAAAAAAAAAAAATTAAAGTAAGTTCATTTATAAAAGGAATGTGGTTGACCAAATGGAAAGTGGAAGTTCAGTGACATAACTACTTTGTGAAACGCTGTGTCAGAGGGGCCATTGTTCAACACGTTAACTTGTGCAGAACATGTTTCCAAATGGTGTGTGAGGTGACATGCAACTTCTTAATCACATTTTCAGAAGCTCCTTACTTGTAGTATTTACCACTGGCTGGGTTTTGTTACAAATGACACCGCTCAAGCCTGTTGGATCATGACTTGAATCCTTTGGCTTTAATATAAGATTTTTTTTCTGCCAAGTTTTGCCCACAATCAGTTTGGAAAGACCTACATCTGCTTTCAGAGGTAAAAGCACCAGCTTTCCTCATCTGCTACACACAATATAGCTCTCTTGAGGCAGCCTGCACAGCACATACACTACTCTTAAGCTACTTGGCTTGCAGTCAGCATTCTTACCTGCCTTACTCATCTGTGGGCACGGGTGGATTTTAGAGCAGGCTGCTCTAACTGGTGGGCTTCCAGTCACACCTGGAACTGGAGTCAAATGTGTATTTTTCCAGGGTATCAGACACGAGGTATCTCTTGAGCTCCAGGGGGAAATGCTGTATTTTTAGCATCCTTGTGAGCACAAGGGAGCAGTTGGAGTGTGCAGCTCCCAGCTGTGAGATGAGCAGGCGGTGCTGGCAAAGCGCTTCTTGCTGAGAGGCGTTTGGTCGCATTGCCCAGGCAGCCTTAGTGAAAATGACTGGAGAGGCAACTGCTTTAGTCCATATAAGAGGAGATTTCAGCTGTGCTGTAGCAAAAATACCTCCAGGTTAGTTGTGACTTTTTTTGAAGTGTTGGGGTGGGTTTTTTTCTCAGAGGAAGCATCCTGCATGGATGAAAAGCTTTTCTTTTTTGTTTGGTTGGTTGTTGTTGTTTCTCTTTCTTTGGGTTTGTTGGGGTGTGGGGTTTTTTGGTAGTAAAGACTCTTTTGCTATCTGAGGAGGATCTATCAGAGGAGGGCCACGAGGATGATCAGAGGGCTGGAGCACCTGCCCTACAAAGAGAGGCTGAGGGAGCTGGGCTTGTTCAGCCTGGAGAAGAGAAGGCTGCAGGGGGACCTCATTGCAGCCTGCCAGTCCCTGAAGGGAGCTTATAAGCAGGAGGGGATTCAACTTTTTAAAAGAGCAGATAACGGCAGGATAAGGGGGAATGGATTAAAGCTAAAAGAAGGAAGGTTTAGATTAGATATTAGGGGGAAGCTCTTTACAGAGAGAGTGGTGAGGGTCTGGAACACGCTGCCCAGAGAAGTAGTGGATGCCCTGTCCCTGGAAGGGTTCAGGGCCAGGTTGGATGGGGCCCTGGGCAACCTTGTGTAGATCCAGGCCTGGAGGTTGGTGGCCCTGCCTGTGGCAGGGGGGTTGGAGCTCTGTGATCCTTGGAGTCCCTTCCAACCCAGACCATTCTATGATGATATGATCTGCAGTGTCTGAACAGCTTCTTATTGCCGTGTTTGCATCTGACTTTAGAAATCTGCTGTAACATCTCTAGCTCTTCTTCAGGGTTGGGAAACCACACCTCGAAGTACCAACCACTGTTGTTCTTGAATCAGGAAGCTGCTTCCAAAATAAGCCCTTTTCAGCAAGAAATAACCATTTATTTTGTTTGATAGCCTGCTACCCAGCCTTGATTTTTCACCCACGGCGTATAGGTGTGGCTGTGTTCCTAGGATCAGCCAAAGCAGTTCACACCCTCCGTGTGATGTTGACAGGCTGGATGAAAGGCTGGGCCTTGCATCATCCTCCTTCATAGGTATCACATAGGTGGTGGGGAGGCTGCTGGGCGACTCTTAGATAACATACGTTCTCAGGGTCCGGTGGCATCAGAACTACCCCTGAGCACAGTGTAAAGCGGCCCTGAGGGTGTTGGATACAGCACCCAATAGCAGGGGACACAGGAGGAGTCCTGCATTGGTGTCCCTGTATCTGAGCTCAGCAACCAGAGGAAGATAACTCTGGTGATCCTTCATCATTTGAGGGAATTCCTGTATTCTGGCAGAATCCCCATGAGGCCAGGGATAGGGGTGGGGGTTTGACTTGTTACCTGCTGTTGGAGCAGTAGTAAGGAGATGGAACAAAAGACTTTGTCCTTCCCACGATTAAGGTATGGTTGGCAGTGTAACTGTTGTTTGGTAAACTAACCTCACCTCTTGGTTCAGGGGCTACGAGGCAGAACCCCAGCAGCTGGGAAATGCCCACAGCAGCAGAGCCTCACAGTGCTGTTGTGGGCCTTGGTTTGACCACAGAAAAGTAATCATCAAGCACAATTCCTTGTTTCCCATCTTCATTTTCTCCCAATTCTGTTGTCTCTACTGCTCACTGGGCACCAAGGGAGACTGTGGCATGTTCAGTGCAGACAGGTGGTGACAGCTCGCAGCATTTTAGCCACTACTTTGCTTAGACATCCTCTGAGCATGAGGATTATGGTACTACAGAGAACATATGGGAGCACTGAAATAGCTTTGCCTGAGGGGAAGCTGCACAGAACTGGGATCTGGGATCACCTTTGGTGAGAATGGGAAGATACTGGACTAAAGAGGTAGTTGATGTGAGAGTTCATGAGACCTAGCTTTATTTCTTAGCGTTGTGTGACCGTGGATCATCCCTTCTATGGCACAATGACTGTAAAATCCATCAGTTCATGAAGGGGATGGGTACTGGGGGATGACAAAACATCACGTAATTATCTGGACGCACCAAACAATCTGGTTAATCTATCTAAGGAGAGAAGTGATGGGGAAGGGTCTGGAGGGGAAGTCTTATGAGGAGAGGCTGAAGTCCCTTGGTTTGCACAGCCTGGAGAAGAAGAGGCTGAGGGGAGACTTCATCACAGTCTGGGGCTTCCTGACAAGGGAAGGGGCAGGTGCCATCTCCTCTCTTTGGGGACCAGCAGTAGAACCCAAGGGAACGGCATGAAGCTGTGACAGGGGAGGTTTAAGTTGGATGACAGGAAGAGGTTCTGTACTGAGAGGGGCGTCAGGCACTGGCACAGGCTCCCCAGGGAAGTGGTCACAGCCCCGAGCTGGGCTGAGCTCAAGAAGCGTCTGGACGATGCGCTCAGCCCCATGCTCTGACTGGGCTGGGCCTGTGTGGAGCCAGGAGTTGGACTCGATAGTCCTTGGGGGTCCCTTCCAACACAGGAGATTCTGTGATTCTATGATTCTGTGAAATAATCCAAGAAGGAAAGGCCAGACACACAGCAGACAGGTAAGTTCAACAAAATAATGTGCACATACCATATGCTGCGTTTTTAGCTCTTAATAACAAGCATATTTTTGACACAGTATGGACTTGTTTTCATTTTCTCACAATGTATCCAAGCAATAACAACAGGGAAGTGTTTGCTCTTTGTTTCTTATTTTTTACATTAGCAACATCAGAGCCTCTTCCTTGAGGTGTTACTGAGGGGATGGGTGGGAGAGTTACAGCGATGGAGAGACTGTGGGCATCTCAGCTTGCCAGACTTCCAGAGCCTAAAACACAGTGGTCTGTGCAACCCCACTCCCCGAACTCTGTCCCCTCACTGCCCCAGCATTGTCATGTGCTTACCTAAACATCAGACCCCTATTTTTAATGAGGAAACAAAAGACACTCCTGATGCTACCTTTCCTTTTCACACTTGGGTTTGCCTAAGTCCCTGAGCTGGCTTTTGAGTTAAGCATGCTCTGAAACAGCGTCCCAGTATGTAAATCTAAATGCCAGGAACAGCAGGGGCTGGTTAATGTGACATGTTGGGGAATAACTGAAAGGGGAAGGAAATTAATTAATTGGAAAAACATCCTGCAAGAAAGATGTTATGGCAATAGCATGAACTAAGGATTACTTGAATCACAGTACCTGGGTCATTTGAAGAATTACAAAGCAGATGGACAACTGCATGTAAGGAAAGAATGAGTAGGAGAGAGTCTGGTTTTTGTGGGTTTTTTTTTCTCTCCCTGCCTCTAAAGTTTGCAGGTCAGCTTTCCCAGGCAGTGCTTCACCCAGAGATGGCAGCGATTCAGCTTTCTACGCCTGGTTTTCACATGTCAGGTCTCTCCTTCAGGAAAGCTGCCTGCCAGGTGAAGACTGGGGAGATAAATCCAGTGTCTTCCTTGAGAGCAGTGAGAGGATTGAAGGGCCAAGTAGGCACCAACACCACAGACGAGGACACACAGATCCTCTTCGTGTTTGTACTGTGAGATGTGGAAAAAGGAAGGTTTTCTGGAGGGAAGCAGGGGGCCTGTGATTTATGCCAATAAAACACCACTTTAGATTCCTTGAATTCCATTGTTATATTCTCTTTTTGCCCAACATGCTGTTGCTGATTCCTTAAAAACAGCCAAAAGAGAGAGATGCCTCTGATTCCTTTGAGACTCCTTGAGTCACTAACGTTGCTTTCACAGGTGAAGTAGCCAGTGATCTCTCATGAAACACAGAGGAGGTGCTGAGGAGAGTTCATGCTGGAATAAGCAAATGCAGCTTGTAGTGAATTCACACTCTGCCTGCCAGCAGAAACCACGAGTTCCACACACAGGTTTTGATGCCTCGGAATCAGTTTCATTGAATCAGTTTGCATGTAGGAATGGTATGGCTGTGCTCCTCACAACTGCCCACTGTTTCTCAATAAGTGCCCTTGTTCCCTGGACAGATCTGAGGTCACACTGCTGGAATAATCCCCTTAGCTTATCTTTCTGGCTATATCATGCCCTGTTTGAAAATTCCTCCCACTTACTTCTCCTTACAATCAGATCACTATGAACATCTCATTCTTTCAGAAATGTCTATCAGAGTTTTAGGCTCACTTGATCCCTCTGACCTGGGCTGCTGTCTTTTTTGCTTTGCCACCTCTGCTCCTGTAGCGTCCTAGTCTTCACACCCTATTAAGTTCTCCCTCACTGCTTTCTCTGCTTCTTCCCAATTGCTTTCTTGCAGAGGATGGGTTTTTGCATCTTCCCTCTTCCACTCATGACCTCTTAGAAACCCACTGTTACCTTAGTACCCAGGAGTGGTGTCATTCCAGATGATTAGAAGAAAAAGTTGTTGAAATTCCCAAGGTGCCTTACCTCCCTCTCTGTCTCTTCTGATTTAAGATCTGAGAGGTGACCACTGCCTTTATTTGGGGATACAGCAGGTATTGAACATGTGATAAAATGGAAATAGCCATTTCTCAGTTTGCATGTGCAAATGTAGGTATTGGTACCATAAACCACATGTGATATTTTGCAGGTGCTCCCTTTGCCAGCGTTCTGGGCTTCTTGCCAAAGCATTTTCTCTCAACCTCACTGTTAACCAGTCCCTTGCCTTTTGCATCAGCTTCTACCTAAATAGGCTTAGCCCTCCAGTTAATAGATATCTTTTTCTCAAGCCCTGCCCATTGCACCTGCCTTTGAAAATGTGCCCTGGAGAACCCAGTGATTCATTTGTTGTGTGCTGTTGCTGTTTGATTAAATCATTGCTTAGTTTCAGGTGGCTGCATTTGCGTGCTGGAGCACTTGATCCTCCTGTTTACTGCTTTTGTGTATCGTGGAAGTGTTTGTAAAGCTTGGGGGGAGGTTCAGAATGAAAGGTATAATATCAGCATTTGGAATAACAAATGGTATCAGCCATACACACTCTTCATTCAGTGCTTTTTCTGTTTCCACACCAGTGAGCACGATGGATGTAATGTAGTCACAGCATGTTTCCAGAAATCCTGAGATCAGTAATGTAAAATAGGTCTTTGGAATTTCAATAATGGAGAAAATGTCAGCATGCAAAGTTGGTGCAGACTTGTTCCCCCCCTTCCCCCAGTTTTACTCCTTTAGACCAGTTTATGTGGTCTCTGACCTTGCAGATAGGATGTGAGATGGGGATAGGGAACCCTCCAGAACCTGGCACCAATTCGCCTCCTGTTCCAGTAGGATTCACCGCCCTACACAGTAAATGTGTACAGCCTTACTTTTAGACCAGACCTTCAGGATCAGCTCCCATCCCCCTTTGCATTTGGGAAGCTTGGGGACCTTCAACACTGAAATGACTTTTGACATCTCCTAAGAGGGACTGTGACACCCAGAGGTCTCCAGTTTCTTTCCACATCGCTGTTTTTCCCCAGCCACATTCAGGGACCAGTTGTGTGTCACTGGCAATGCTTCAGTCAAAACAGTTTGAAGGCTGGTTGGTACTACCAGAGGTGAAGAGCAAAGTGTTGAAGAGACCCATCCTCCTTGTAGAAATGACATTATTTATTTAGCTCATTAGATGATGGTGGGGTTTTTCTCCTAAAACACATTTGTACACTGCCAGGTGTGTGTCAGGGGTTTCAGAGATCAGCTGCCCAGATCAGGTATCACAGATCACAGCTACAGGCTAATGCTGGGAATGGGAAATTGTAAGAGGAAAGAGATTGTTAATTCTTCTATGTGGATATAAATAAGTCTGTTTTGGTGGTTGACAGTTCAGCAGCTCTCTTGAGCATTAAACTTAAGACATCCCCCCTTTTTCTTTCTTCTTCTCTTTTTGTAGTCTTTTCATGTAGCTCCATGGAGAGAGGTTTGTGACATTCTTACAAGAGGAGTATGGTCAGCAGCTCTCACTGCCAGTGCTGCAGTGGTGTGGTTCACTCCATGTTAAGAAAACTGCCTGTCTAGCTCAAGATACCAGTGAATAATGAGTTATCAGCCTCCCTAAATGAAATTAAATGAGCAGTTATTCAGAGCTGTACTGAACCTCTAGAATGAGAAATATTCTCAGTAATGAAACACGATCAGATTGGGTTCAGTACCAAGAAAATCCTTACTTGTTTGCCTATCAGAGGGTTTTGTTTGTTGGTTTTTTTTTCATTTGGTTACCAGCAGAAGTGAAGATTTTTCTGCATTTTACATCAAAAATCTTCTTAGTCAACACTTTAAAAAAACAGGTTGTTGTTGGTGGGGGTTTTTTTCATACATATGCTTACATTGGCATGATCAGCTATGGAGAGGGAAGAATAATAGAAGCCAGAGCTCCCAGAGAAGGCTGTCTAATTAGTGATTGAAAGACAATTTATTTGCAGCTAAAGGTGCTGGAGCAATCTCTGTGTGAATTTCTGTCTCCTTCTAGGTGTTCCAGAAAATCTTGTACTAAGGCAAAGTTGCCAGGCCTCCCTTCGGTAATTAGTTAGACTTGGGCTAAGAGAGGACAAAATGGATAGTAAGTCTTGAGGTGTAACTTCCAATCCTGTGAGCCTGTTGTCCTCTCCTTATTCCTGTTTTTCAGATCACAACAATTCTTTAGCCCCAGAACAATGTTCAAGAAAACTTCATTTTGCTTTTCTAACAGCTTGTGGCTTTGTTGCCCTCCTGCCTATTTGAAGATGGTGATGATGGATATGAAAAGCCTCTTTCTTTGCCCCAGATATATCTGCTTGCTATACAAAACCCTAAATGTTGCACTTAGTGCTGCTCTTTTTCTTCCTTGGATCTCCTCTGTTACTTTACATGGAACCTATTTAACTTTATTTGTAAAACTGGTTACACACAGACAGGTAAATATATTGACTGAATAGTCTGTCTTAGTTGCAGAGCTAGAAGTTGGCCAGTTTACTTAACTTTCTGGTTCTCAGTATAGACTTCATGCAGCTTGTGCCTTAAATACAGCCTGAACTCCTTCCTGGAATGGCATCCTTTGATGCAAATGATGGAGAGAAGGGTTGGGAGGTAGGAACAAACACAAGATTTTGTTTAACTGATTATTTATATTGTCCATTTGTTACGTATGCAAATAGCTAGTCTTCAAATAACCTGTGCAACTGTGTTCAACCCCAGGACAGTTATGGATTCCTGGAAAGTTGGTCATGCTGATGCTCCCCAGCCAAGTGAGGATTTCTATTCTTCAGAGGTAAAAAATGCTGCAGGTTTACGTGGCTTCTGTGTGGTTTTATGTGCACTGATGGACCTTGGGCTTCCCAAAGCGCACGTGGCTAAATGAAAAGTGAACATAGATAAGTGAGGTTTGAAAGCTGGGAAAATAAGATACCATCAGCTGAGGGCAAATGCAAAAGCAGCTGTATCTGCCCTCCTCAGCAGACTTCTTCAGAAATGAAGCAGGGGAAAGGATTCTACAGAGTGAGTCATTCTCCATCCTCCCAACCTCTGAGTCAGAAATCCCCAAAATAAGTTAAGGACAAACAGCACTCTAACAGAAGGGCTTTTTGAGTTAGGTAAAATAGGAAAGTGTGATGATGATGAACCCCAAACAACAAATAAACACTATGTTTTGTATGTCCTTTCATTGCCTTGTCTAAAAGAAAATATATCCCCCAAAAGTCAGCTGAGTTTTACCAGCTTTGCAAAATGATGAATGAATGCCTTGTTCTTTATTACTGCTTAAGTCATTCCTGTTTATGCTGGTATTTCAAGGATTATGTTTTGATTGTTCCAGAGAGGTGAAAACACTTTCTCACTGATGAATAAACACTGCCACTTTTAAATATTTGTATGCAAAATGTCTTTAAAGCCATTATGAAATGCTTTCCAAAAGCACTAAGAAGCTGCTTCCCGAAAAGACACTTTTTTCTCTCCATTTTCTTTCATGCTAAACAGTCCAAATGAAAAGCCTTTCAGAGTTAACTAGTTTAAGCAATACCACTGTTTTAGTGTAATGAATAACTTTTTTATAGAGGACAATTGCATGCAGTTCAATATGCTAGTATTTCTATTTCTGTGCCCCACCAGTGCTGGGATTCTAGGGTAGAATTTCTTTCTTTGAGAAAGCTGAAGCCATCAAAACCCTGATTAACCTCTGATATTCACGTGGTGCTCTTGATCTTGAGGACCGCAGCAGTAACAAAGAGTTAATGGCAGCCATATGCTCAGGGTATTGTGGGTACTGTTGACCCAAATGTGAACTCGGCAAGTGAGCGCTGCTAACTGCTGTTTGTTTCAGGTTTGGTGTGGAGATTACTGATGAAGAGTTTGAGCTGCTACTTGACAGAATCCCCCTTGATGAAGATGGAAATGTCAGATACCCCCAGTTCATGGCCAGGTTTGATTCTTGGTATGCAGCGTATGTGTTTTATTTCTCATTTGTGAGTGGAATTAGTTAGAATCTCAAAGGCTCATATAAAATTTCCAGGCTGATTCTTGTTCCTTCAGTGTGCTCCTTTATGATGTATTTCTTGCATGGAGGATGCTGATTGCATGTAAAATCAGCTCATGTTATGGGGGTATGCTGGTTCTAATTTAGTTGCTCTTTGCATGCTAATTACAGATTTTGGAGGAAAGACTTCAAAGGTACGTGACATACCTCTGTGCTTTCTGTAGGGTATGGGAAATAGAGATGTAGGATGGGAAATAGAGCAGACTTCTAAATAAAAGCTAACTATTTGTCATTAAAAATGCAAGAAATGTACTTAATATCCCTCTGAGAACTTGAAGCGCTTACAGGCCCTATATGTAGTCTGATGTACTTCTGACATGGTGATACAGGCTAATAGAAGCTCCACTCAGCCTCCAAGGCCTAGCTGTGAGTTCAAGTTTGATTAAAATAAAGCAGCATTGGGCTAGATAGAGAGATTTTGTTATTTTCAAAAAATCAGGCCTCGATCCCCAGAACTGTCATGCCAGTAGCAGGGCAAGAAGCCAGTGGCATTGCTGAGGCAAATGGAAGTCTCATGGAGTGTGGGACTGGAGCAAGCCATTCCACCCATGAAATTCCAGCTTACACACACACTCACATGTACACTTAAAAGTTAGACTGCTCAAATGGGAATTCAATTTTTTAGGAGTTATTTAGCAGGTATGGGTATATCTGTGTTGTGTACACACACAAGGGGTAGGTAGAAGTCTGAATTCACTGTTCTGAAACCACAGGGAGATCGGTGTGTTCCTGCACTTCAGGTAACAAACCAAGCATTGCAAACCTGATGCAACTCCTTCTTCCTTCCTCTTCCATTAATTGCTCTTCCACTGTTTCTTTTCCTCAGTCCTTGTCTTCATGAAGCTCTGGGGCTGAATTCAGCTGTCCACATGTTTGCACACAGGGTTGTTCGATATGACATGGAATTCATATGATATGTATGGCCTTCTGGAATGGTATGCCCTAGGCAGTCTCAAAGGGTGTCTCAAATGACCCTTGAATGCCTTTAGGTGGCCTCCTGTTCCTTTTCCTGCCAAGGCCTCCTCTCTGGTTCTGTCTTTAGTAGCCCTCTGACTGGGTTGCAACTACTCTGGATTTGGTTGTGCATGAATTTCTTTGAAGTCTCAGCTCCAAGAGTATTCCCTGGTTATCCTGTGGTAAGGGTGTAAAGAAGAGACAGGGGGTAAAGACTCTCTAGCAAAGCTGACCAGCCTTTGAGAAGCCAAAAGCATTAAAAGTATGATATAGAAAGATGCACAACACTAGACTGTACTTCCTCACGTGTGCACTCAGCTGCAGTAACCCACCTCTGTGCTTCCTGGCTTTCCTTCTCACACACACGTTGCTTCAGCTCCCATGTCCTGGTAAATTCTGAATTTAAGAGAAGATGATGTCCCTGGAAGAGTCAAGATTCTTTTTCTTAGCAGTGCATGTCTTTGTACATAAATTCATGGTTTAACATAGATCTGGACCCCACATTTCTTTCTGTTTCTAATAATTATTTTCATGTGTTTGCTTATTGGTAAAATGAATCACAGCATCAGAGAATCATAAAATACCAGGTTGGAAGGGACCACAAGTATCATCTGGTCCAACCTTTCTTTCAAGGGACACATTTTAATCTCAAAGGAGCTGCTTTTAGCCCAGGGTGTATTGAAGTGTGTCCCTAAAGGTATTCACAACTACTCACAGCCCTTTAAGAGAGCTATCACCGAGCTCTTATTTCAATAGTACAGAACCCTTGCCATGCAGTGTAATATTCCTGAGGATGTCAGCATGATAGCCATTATCATACAGGCTTGCATCTGACATTCTTATGGACCAGGACCAGAACTGAGTGCCATGATTTATACGGACCTGTGGGAAGCCAAATTTGTAGTAACCTATTTCTGTCACCTCCAGGCCCTTTGTAGTCCCAAGTGAGTTGGGAACACACAGAGAAATAAAAGCCTACCTCTGTTGCAGTTTAGTGTAACTGCTGCTTCAGTGGCTCTTGTAGGCTGCAGTTACAGCTTTCTGCAAGCCCCATGTTTTGAAAAACACTGGTACATTCAAGGCCAAATTTGAGACCAAGCCTATCAGAGCTGGTCATAGCGCCTCTGGGAATCACATATAGGAGAAAAAAAACCTGCTGGCAGGGGCACTTTGCCACCGGAGCGGGAGTGAGAAGATGTAACAAGCTGCACGGACTCCAAGGCCAGGCCTGCAGGAGGGGGGGGATGAAGAATGCGAAGAGAAAGTTTCCCCTGCAGCTCGTGGTGGAGTCCATGGTGAAACGGGTGTCCCCCCGAAGCCCATGGATGAGGACGGGGAGCAGAGACAACTATGCCCTGTGAAGATTGCTCCACGCCTCAGCAGGTTTGCCAAGGGACTTGTGACTTTGCGGG
>VZTU01024313.1:32746-39048 GCA_013400835.1 Zapornia atra | reverse complement strand
CCCTCTGGCCTTATCTCAAGTCCTAAGCCTCCCAATATCTATTTTCTCCCCCTTTTCGGCTGAAGGGGGGAGTGAGCGAGCAGCTTGGTGGGGATTTGGCCTTTGGTTAGGTCCAAAACCACCACAACCTCTAAAGCTGAAATCTACTGGGGAACCACAGACAACATCCAGGACTTTGCTGCTGAGTTTCAGAAGTCATTTAAAATGCTTGATCCAGCTACATTAAGCAGCAAAGGAAGGAATCTACAATAATTGGCAAGTTAAAGTTGCCTGCTAGAAATGGGAGTGCCCTGGGAATGGAGCCTAGCATACAAATGCCACAGGGAATACAAAAAAAAAAAAGCTTATGGGGTTATGAAGGCTCTTTTGCTCTTTTCCCCATGTCAGCCAGGGACCTATGGATGTGCCTGGCCTCATATCTTCCCACAGGAAGTCATGTAACCCTAGAAGCTGAACTACCATCTCTTGCTAGTGAAATGCTAAGCGATCTCTTCTCAGAACCTCTGGAATCTGAATGGTTGACTGCACAAGTTGCCTTTTCTGTGGGCCAAGTCTTGCATGACTCCTGTACTTGTTTTACTTTCAAATGCCACCAAGAATAGGCTTAGGTTAGACACAGGGACACCAGGAACATCTGAACTTCTTTGTCAGGGTACCCTCAGACATACCAACATTGTCTGACCCAAAAGTAGTCCATCTATATGAAAAAGAGGATGACTGCTGTAAGAAGTGGTCTGTCTTGATTGCTGGAGAAGGAGCTGGTAAATTAGAAACTCAGAATAAGGGTGGAACTTTTAGGGACTAAAGTTACAGTCTGGCTTTTGTCACAGTAGAGAGAAAAGAGGCTGATCATTCAGTGATGAAATGCCTTATCTCTGCAGTCTTTTTTTTTTTAATCTGATCAGTCCCATTTCCAAATCAACCTTCAGAATTCACTAAATCTAGCCATTTCAAAGATTATTATCATGCCTACAGTTGTTGTTTAGAAATAATTAGTGTTTATACAGAATTCATTATACCTTCTGTGGCATAATTCTGTGTTTGAACGTGGTCCAAACAGATAATTATATATGCTTGCTGGGACTTTTGTTGCTCAAGTGGAGTGGGAGAGAGTGCCTAGGCCCTATAGCATAGCTTAGGTAACAGCCCTTTGTTTGCTTTATGGTGAGAACCAGAGGCCAGATGCTTCTCTCAGATTATATCTGCATTTACTCCAGTGCAAAACTGGAGTGTAACTGAGAACACAACATTGGACTGAGATGGTAATTTTCACTGTCATTGCCTCAGTGTCTTTCCACCTATAAAACCAAACATTCTTTGCAGGCTTTGTGCCAGCTCCTCTGCTGTGTATGGTGGGTTGGCACCAGCCAGCAGCCAAACACCAACCCAGCCACTCATGTGGTAGGGTGCAAGGGGAAAGTAGGAGGAATAGGAAGGAGAAAATTTGTGGGTCGAGCTAAAGACAGGGAGGTCACTTATCAGTTTCCATTGTGGGCAAAACAGACTGAGTTGGGGAAAATTAATTTAATTTATTGGCAATTTATATATTTAATTACTAATTTAGGAAGCAGAAAGACAAATGTTAAGGCACACAGGGGAAAAGACCTTTCTTCCTGCCTTTTCCAGGATCAACTTGAGTCCTTCACTCAGGATCACAGAATCACAGAATTACAAGGTTGGAAAAGACCTTTTAGATCATCAAGTCCAACCGTTCCCATCCTATGCTAAACCATATCCCTAAGTACCTGATCTATTTTAAACACATCCAGAGATGGTGACTCAAACCTCCCCCCTGGGCAGCCTGTTCCAGGCCCCAACAACTCTTTCAGTGAAATTTTTTTCCCTAACATCTAATCTGAACCTGAAGATTAGATTCTGACTCCTCTCATTACCACCACCAGTTACACTCAGTCCCTTCAGTGAGGTAACCTCTGGAGTGGGAAGAGTTTTATGGTCAGGGTGTAGTGGTTTCTCTCTGCTGTTCCTTCCCTCTTGCTCTTCTCCTCTGGTTTGTCATGGGCCTTCCATGGGCTGCTGTCTCTTCCAGGTGAAGAGGGGCCTGTTCTGGAAGGTCCAGGAGGATTGCAACTTGTCTGCAGTAGCTGACTTGATTTATATCTCCTGTAGCTCTGAGATGGTACAAAGCCCTTCTTTCTACCTTACACAGCTGCTGCTTAATGGGCTTAGAGGACCTGACCAGATACAACCACCAGGCACTGCTGCAGGGAGCAAGGCCGGCCTACACATGGAGAGAAGGCTGGGAGCCTGGAACTGCTCCTGGATGTCTCAGTTTAGACATAGTTTTGGAGTGTTTCTTGCCTCCATGGACCAGTTCCTCTTTAAATAACTTCTAGGAAATAGGAGGCTTAAAAGAAGCATTTAGGAAAACCTAAGATACTCCATTAAAATGGCAAGGAAGATGGGTTTTTTAGTGAAATAACATTTTAATTGGGAATTCAGTTTACTGTAAATGAAATGTATAATTTATCTTCAAACAAGGCGTTACTTTGGTTAGAAAAGAGCACTCTAAAAGATCTGAGATTGAAAAATGACTGTGTGTTGGCTTGCAATGTCTTCCCCTTTCACAGAGTCATCTGTCTCCCTCATCCCTCCCCTCCTTATCCTGCCAGGCAGGCCTAAGACAAACCATAAAGGTACAGGGTGAGCACCAGGAGATTCAGCAGCTGAACAGTGTGTTCGTTCCCAGTCTCATATTAATGAAAGAAGAACTTAAATAATTTAACTGATTTGAAACAGAAGGTGATTTGTGAGCCTGAGGGAATATACTCAGTAAGGATAAGGTGGAAAATTCTGTCCACAATCACAGATAAACTATTCAGAGGTTCAGAGCAGCAGGAACAGCAAAATCTAGCTTCTTTTTCTATAAATGGCATTTCATACTAGTGAGGGTGTTAAGTGCATTAATAAAGACAAAAGTTCTTAAGAATTTGCCATAGGTAAATTAGGCATAAGTGAGAGAAGGTTTCTAAGGAATGACAGTATTTTGTATATTACCCATGAAACATAAGAAAAGGCTCATGTGCTCAGAGTTGGTCTGTGGTCTCCAACTGTATTGGCTGACCTAATGAAAGACACCTGTAGATGCTGTCAGTGTTACCCTAATGCAGCAATGTGTGTGCATCTGGTATTAATCCTGCACACTGTAGCCTTAGTTAACCATGTTGTGGTGGCATTTGCTGCTCATACATTCCAAGAGGAAGAAGCTACCCCAAAAAGCTAATGCATCAGTAGCTTGGCTCCTACTGCCCAGTCTGCAAATCCCCAACTACAGCAGTAACGGGCTGTGGCATGCACAAAATAGAAGATGTTACAGCAGGATCAAAGTACTGATTGCCTGCCTATGACCTCTTTCCCCTCACAGGATACTCATAGAGGGAAAGGTTTTGCCTGGTTCCATTTTCCTGATTCATGTTTAATAATAATAGTATTTTTTATTTCTTCCCTCTTACAGTGATGCTTTGTTGTCACTGTTGCCTTGTGAGTGGCACAGCTGGAACTGGCTCCTTCAGCATCTGAAGGAAGATTATGCTGTGGTCATTTCTCACTCAGTACATGCAGGAATAAATTATATACACCAATTATGCTGGGCTTGAGAAGTGCTGAGCATTCACCATAAGGTCAGTGAAAACTGGTTAAAGCCCCTCCCAAACTTTACTTTTTCAGACTGAACACCTACATAAGAAATACTTTTGAAAATCCAAAATAATTTGCCTTGGCAAATTTATTTATTCTGATATGATGAAGAGGGGAAAGTAGAGTGCTAAAACACTGTGTGGGCTGTTCCCAGCTGATAGCTTCATTAGGGAACGCTGACACCAAGTTGCTTGGGTGAAAAGCAGAGAGCCATATAACCACAGAATAGTTATTTTGCCTTGCAGATGAGCTTTTTAAATGTGGTATGGTTTTGATGGATGCTGATTGAGAAGTTACAGTGTCATCTGTAGAGCCCAGTGAGCTAGGTACAGTTCGGCCATACAAAGGTGTGATGGTCTGTACTGCAGAGCACATACAGTTTGCTTGTATAACGTATAGAGTTACACTTGTGGCTGTGACGTGTTTCAGAGGCAGTTTGTGGCAACAGGCAGGAATGATTAAGACGAAGGATGAATGTCAGCTTTCAGTGCTGCATCTGAGAAGGAGCTAAGGCAAGAGACCAGCTACAGGGTAAAACTTCATCCCCTCCTTCCAAAATCCTGAGTGAACTTGAATCTCCCACCCTCTAAATTTAACCTTCTTTTCTCTGTTGTCTCCCCAAATCCAAACTGCACGTAGGAGGTGAGTGTTTTTGTCTTCTGATTGCCAGTCATCCTCTCACACAGAAACCTCTCCTTCCTGCCCGGCTGTCAGACACAGCCCTGCCGCAGTGCCCAGTGGGCTCCTCTTCCCTTCTGCACTCTCTGCTGGGACTGCAGGTCAGCTAGCTTCAATCCAGCTTCACTTTGTTTCTTAGTTTTCTATCTTTAGGGCTTCTCTTTTTTTTTTTTTGTTCCCTAATTGGCTGCCTACAGGCTTGGAAAATGAATACTGTAGTCACAGTGTTAAATTGGAAATGAGCTGGAGAAGGAAAAGGAATATTTAAAGAACTGCTTTTTTCAGATGTGATTTAAATCCTGTGAAGCTTGGATGGGGCAGAAGAAGTCTGGCAGAAAGCCAGACAGCAAGGAGGCTCTCCTACTCACAGGAGAGAGATTAGCTGTAAGGAGTAGGAGAGAAAAATGACAAGGGATGTGGAGAACAGAAAGTCAGGTAGAAAGGCTAGATCAGTGAGTTGGGTCAGGGCAATGCTGTGTTACCATCCAAGAAGAGTTTTTATTAGAAGCTGAAAGCTGAGGCATGAGGATGAACTTCATATGCCTGCAGGTCTTTATTGCTAGCACTTTGAACAGCAGCTCACTCATCATTTAGCATCTCACACATGCTATATCCAGGCCCATCCCTAAATGGCACAAAGCTTTTCTTCAGTGTGAGGAGTGGAGCCAACGAGCTTCTGCTCATCTGGGCTATGTTTGTCAGGAGGAGATATGTCCCTTGGGGATGCTTTTAAATAGACCACATGGGTCTGATGGTGCATTTCCTGCACAGTGCAAAAAGCTGTGCACATGCTGGTGGGTATCAGGCCTTGCAGTCCTGCTGCTCTCCAGTTGAGTGACTGTGCCACTGAAGTGAAGAGTGAACAGCAGCTGTAGAGATCTGAGATGCTTTGTCAGTGAAGCACTGCAGGACAGCAGACCATAAATAATAAGATTCGCTCATGTGTGCTAGTGTCTTTTCTAACTTTCTGTCTGTGTTCTTTCTTGTCTCTGGCTCATCATGTCCAGCTGATGTCTATTATCTCTTTCTTTTCTTTTGTCAGCTTTTATGCTGCTTATTTTTGATCACAGAATCACAAGGTTGGAAAAGACTTTTAAGATCATGTCTTTTATTATCCCCTCCTTTTCTGTGCCTACGCTCTTTCCTATCAGCAAGCTGTCTCTTTCCCCCTTCTCGTTTGCCTGTCCACATGCTCTCCTCTAGCTGATGGTACATACCCCACCTCTTCCCACTCTGCACTTCTTTCTCCATGGTTGGATGTTAGCTTGTACTGTGGTGTCTTTCATGACCTTTCTCTCAGGGATCCCATGGCTCTCTGAGATCTGCCCTGCAGACCGTCTGCTCCTCCTCTGAAACCCACATCACCTTTCCACTCATTTCTCTGTTTCTCTTCCCTTGCTGACTTTTTCTCTGCCTTCAGTACATCTCCCTCTGCCCTTAATACAGGCTGCTGGCTTAGCCTGCAGTGGATTCTGATATTCTTCTATCCCCATCTTGCCACTAAAGGCAAGCTGGGTGTCAAACCCTCCCTTTCCCTTCCCTGCTGCCCCTCCTCTGAAGACTGCAGGCGTAGAGCAAGGAAGGGCTGGTTGTCTCTCTGGTTGCCCCTCGTGCCTCATTTTCCTCACACAGAGTCAGTGCCTGTGTTATTTCAGTGGAGAACATAACTTGGTAGAGGAGGTGAGCGAAGTACAGACCAATGGGCAATCACAGGGAAGAACAGACCACGTTGTCATAGGTCCTGTTTGTAAAGAGGACAGTGTGTGCAAGTGGAGCAGTGCGGTGGAATACACGTTTCTCCCCATTATCCCCCAAAGATGGGGATAAACTGCAGCTAAATGGAGGGGATGTCTGTGGACTTTGGCTCTGTGCCTGAGGTTGTATGTATGCAGAAGACATACAGGCAATCATCCTAAAGAATGTGTGGTCAAGTCAAATGCAGATAAAGATTAGGCACCTGCTTTTGCTCT
>VZTU01024313.1:22746-27746 GCA_013400835.1 Zapornia atra | reverse complement strand
CAGGGGGGTTGGACGAGATGATCTTTCAAGGTCCTTTCCAACCATTCTGTGATTCTGTGATTCCCAGCTTTATCTTCACTTCTTTTTAGGTTCTTCTCACAGAACCAGCATGTTAGTCACACTCTTTCTACACTGTTCTAAACTTTTACACTCCTCCTCAACCTCAAACAAGTTTCCAGTGGGACCTGACTCATCTATGTGCCTAGTGATGGCCTTTTTTTCAAAGAGCTGGAATATTTCTTTCTTGCTGGGATGGGATTATAAAGGAGTGCCATTGTGTTCTAGGTTGTGATTTCCCTGAAAAGTCATGTTTGATCTCTGCATGTGTTAGAATTCTGCAAGGAAACTTCTTGTGTTTTGATGAAATTAGTAAAGAATTATAGCAAGAGCACAGCATTAAGCTCTTTAGTGTGTGCTGTGCATAACAGAATGACCATTTCAATCTTGCTTTCTTTTTTATTAAAAAAAAAGGATACTGAAAGTAATGGCCAGAAATGCTAATAAGCAAGAAAGAGAAAGTTACATGCAGGTTATTTTGTGCCCTCTGGGCCTGTGACTTTAGGGCCTCAGCTGCCTGTGCTGAGTTTGCAGCAGCTTGACAATTTTGATTACTACCAGCAGAAAAAAAAAAACAAAATCCTTTCCTGGCTTTAGAATGGCTCCAAAACAGGGCACATATTCCCTGCTGAAGGTGACCTGTTGTTTATCCCTGCTAGGTTCTGGTTTGCCATTACTAAAACTCCACATTTACTAGCTTTGTCCCTGTATTTACAATACCTTTTGACCGCCATGTCCGAGAGCTTTAAACATATGCTTTAACCCGCGAGCGGTCAGCGCAGACATTTGTTCCAGGCCTTTTCAGAGGGCTGTGTGGCATCTTTCTAATCCGGGAAGAGCCACTGGCTCACTGTGTGATCTGACAGAGTGACATATCACTTGACCTCCGTCACGGCAGCTGTAAACCGGGGCGGAAATACAGGCCCTGGCGTTAAGATGGAGGACGCCTTTTGGGAGAGCTTTCTTGAGCAAACAGGTTTCAAATCTGTGGCTTGGATTCTTTCTTATTCTTCCACAGGTTTGTGATGAGTGCTATTTTGAGCTGCTTTTTTGGGAGCGGAAGGACGTGTCACGCAGTGTGTGAGTTACTTGAGGTGGAACATGCTACAGTAGGCCGGGTTTTGTAGATGGGCTGACAAAGCAACCTCTGGTCATCACAGGATCACAGAACGTGAGGGGTTGGAAGGTACTTCGAAGGATCATCTAGTCCAACCCCTCTGCCAGAGCAGGATCACACAGACTAAAATCCCACAGGAACACATCCAGCCTCTCTGGGCAGCCTGCCCCAAGCCTCTGTCACCCTCACAGTGAGGGTTTCTCCTTATATTCACATGGATTTATGCCTTTGTTTCTACAGGCCAGAAGCGAGAAAGTTTTCAGGAGAGCTTACTGCTTCCTTCTCACCCCACTGCCAGGCCCGGCACAGCGTCACCGGGCTGAGCAGTGAGGTGGAGGCTCCGCGGCCGCTGTTGCGGCGGGGGCTGCAGAGGGCGCAGCGTCCCCGCGTCAGCAGCACCGGCCCCCGCAGACTCCGGTCCCCAGAGCCGGGGGAGCCGAGCGGCAACAGGAGGAAAGAGATCGGTTTGGTCGGGTGACAAGTTCTGCTGCGTGAAATCAGAAACAAACGTCCCAATTTTTGCGCCCCCCCGCCCCCTTCCACTCCACCGCTTCCCTGCCGTGGGGATTTTAGCTGGGGTTTCTTTCTTGTTGAGGTTTGGGTTGTGTGGTTGTTCCCTTTTGTCTTTTGGTTATTTGGATTACTGGAGGAGTGCGGGGGGAGGGGGGGGGAAATGAGATGCCATCAGATACAGTGGGATGTGTTTTCCCTGAGACAGCTGCAGGTGCTTTAAGCAGCCGACAGAACTCTGTGTCGGTCAGGCAGCTCTAAAGTACAGTAAAAGTCCTGCAGTCGGGGCAGCAACGCTTTCCCCTGCCAAATTTCACAAAATCACAGAATTGTAGGGGTTGGAAGGAACCTCCAGAGATCGAGTCCAACTCCCCTGCCAAAGCAGGTTCCCTAGGACAGGTCGCACAGGGCTCTGTCACCCTCACTGGGAAGAAGTTCTTCTGCATATTGGTGCGGAACTTCCGGTGCTCCAACTTGAGGCCAGCGCCTGTTGTCCTGTCCCCACAGACACTGAGAGGAGGCTGGCCATTTCCCCCTGTGTCCCACACTTCAGATATTCCCCTCTCAGGCTTCTTTTCTCAAGGCTGAACAGCCCCAGCTCGCTCAGCCTTTCCTCGTAGGGGAGATGCTCCAGGCCCTTAATCATCCCCGTAGCCCTCCTCTGGACTCTTTCCAGGAGATGCCTGTCTGTTTGTACTGGGGAGCCCAGAACTGGATAGAGTAGTTTCCTGACATGAACATTACCAGCATCCAGATTTCAGCCAGCTCATGCCTGAGGATAACCTTAAACAAAAGTCCTTCTGCTGCCCATCCAGCACACTTACATTTAACCTTGAGTTTTCTGCCATTGAAACTTCTCCCTCACCTTCGCTGCTCTGTCCGTGCAGCAGAGTTGATCTTGAATCACCAAACATCTGGAACGCCACCCTAGTCTGCATCTGGATATTCCCTCTCTGCAGAGAAATCTTCGGTGGGCAGAGTGCTCTTGTTGGTGCACAGTCTATTCAGTGTACATGGTGGGGTGGGGGGCAGCTGTCAGCGGCCAGGGGGAACTAGACTCACTCTGGTGAGCCTTGTGGAGTGACCTGCTGAGGTTGGGGGGGTGAAGAAAGGAGGAGGGAGAACTCTTCCAGCTGATGAAACTTTTAAGATAGATTTAAGGCTCCTGTAAAATGCTTTAAACCCAAACTGGTATAATCCAAATGGGAGATTAAGGGGCAAACAGAAGGGTCCAGCCCCAATCCTCAGGTATGTGATGTGCCTGGATGATGTGAGCCAAGCTAAGCTGGAAATAAGTGTGGAAAAGCAATCTCCTTCCAGCCTATGGCACAATTATTATATCATAGCCTCTGCTAGAGCTGTCTGGCACAGCCACTGGAGCTGACATCCTGCTTGAACTGCCCTGGCCTGATCGCATTCCTGAGCCGTCAGCCGACAGCACGTGGATGCACAGGCAGCAGCCAGCAGCCAGCAGCACGTGCCAAGCAAGTTTGTGATAAAAATAGAAACCCAATAGATCTTTCCACTTTCTACTGTGTCTTCACTGATCCTTACCCATTTTTTACCCATTTTACTGCCAGTGAAGTGTAGAGGCATGTGAAGTGCTGTGTCCCAGTTGAACCTGACCTGCCACATCTCAGGGTGTTCTGATCTAGTTTTGGTCCAGGCAAAACCAAACAGTTTTGATTTGAGTCTGCCCAAAGGTTTGAAGTTGTCATTTTCTAAATGGGATGTTGGTACAAGCCTTTTTCATAGTTCTGCTGTTCATAATTTGCTTCATTTTATTCTCACATAAATCTGACTAAATCAGCCTGAAGGGCTGAAGCAATTGCAGACCAAGGAATCTTAGCAGTGACAGTCCATGGCAAGATAAGCCTTACACCTCCCTCTTGCTGGTGCCATCATAGAATCTTAGAATCATAGAATGCATTAGGCTGGAAGGGACCTTTTGAGGACATTTAGTCCAACGCCCTGCAGTGAGCAGGGACAGATTCACTAGATCAGGTCACTCAGAGCCCCATCAAGCCTGACCTTGAATATCTACAGCAATGGGGCCTCCACTACTTCTCTGGGCAACCTGTGCCAGTGATCCACCACCCTCATAGTGAAGAACTTTTTCCTAATATCCAACCAAAATCTCCCCTTTTCGAGTGTAAAACCATCACCCCTCATCCTAGTGCTGCATGCCTTGGGGAACAGTTCTTCCCCAGCTTTCTTATAGGCACCTTTCAGGGACTGGAAGGCTGCTATAAGGTCCCCTTGGAGCCTTGTCTTCGCCAAGCTGAACAAGCCCAACTCTCTCAACATGTCTTCATGGGAGAGCTGCTCCAGCCCTTTGATCATTTTTGTGGTCTCCTCTGGAGTTGCTCCAACAGCTCCATGTCCTTCTTGTGTTGAGGGCTCCAGAGCTGGACACAGCACTACAGGTGAGGTCTCACCAGAGCAAAGCAGAGGGGCAATCATACTGTTGCTCTCATTGCTGTTGGTGACCCAGAATTAGGCCACAGACATGTGGGTGCCTGACTCTTTCTAAGTCAGTTGCCTCAGCAGTTGATGCATTACAACCAGAATCTCCCTGAGCCAAGAGTACATAGTGTACATCCCATGTATAATGCCGTCACTACCTTTGGATGGTCCCACCAACTCCTACAGTTGAGAATTAGGTGCTTAGGAATTGCTCAGGTTTCTCTGTGAGTGGAAAAATTAGGTTATTTATAACTGGGCACGGCTTTAAAAATTATTTTTCACCAGCACCCTTTGACTTCATGTACCATGAACACAAAAAATAAACTAGCTACTTTCCATTTCTAGTTTGCAGACACTTCCACATGAGCTGCTGACAGACAAGGAGCAGTTGAGGTCTCTGGATTTACTTTTATTTTCATTTCCTGATGGTTTTATAACATGGCTTTGCGGATGACCCCAAGCTGAGTGGTGTGGTTGACACCCTAGAAGGAAAGGAAGCCATCCAGAGGGATCTTGACAGGCTGGAAAGATGGGCCCAGGGAACCTAATGAGGTTCAACACTGCCAAGTGTCAGGGGCTGCACTTGGGCCAGAGGAATCCCAGACATGGATACAGACTGGGAGAAGAGCTTCTTGAGAGCAGCCCTGCTGAGAAGGACTTGGGGATTGTGGTGGATGAGAGACTGAACATGAGCCAGCAGTGTGCTCTTGCAGCTCACAAGGCCAGTGGTATCCTGGGCTCCATCAGAAGAGGGGTGGCAGCAGGGACAGGGAGGGGATTGTCCCTCTCTGCTCTGCCCTCCTGAGGCCCCAGCTGGAGTCCTGTGTCCAGAGCTGGGGCCCCCAATACA